>ML682013.1:21095519-21381383 GCA_007922195.1 Podocnemis expansa
TTTTTGTAGTGGGTGCAAAGACTTAGAATATTAGAGCCTGATTATTGTCTCAACTGAGTAAGCAAGATGAGGAGAGAGGGAAGTCAAGATAACTGATAAATGTAAGGTGAGTAGAATCCTCAGGATGTGATGGGCATATGTCTAAGTTCTGTAATAAAGATTAATCATCAAGTTAATCCATTTATTGGGAGTGCTTTGAACAATATATGTAAAGTAGGAATGCTGTCTGAAACCACAAATAATGCTACTATATAATTATATATTATTTTAAAATTTCACATATCTGTTAGAATTCAGAAATTCTCTACCTATCTCTTAGAGTGCAACTGTGAACTTTTAGCAACATTTTGGATACCCCATAGACCGGCTAATTCACTTATGTGAAGTGGGGTTTGTCAAAGGGTAGTGCCTTGCAGATGGTCGAAAGAAAATGGTACAAAAAATGACAAGCAAAATCGAGGACCAGTGTTTGCTGTCTTAAAAACACAAGTAAGTGATTTGTGTACAGTTATAAAATAGAGGACATACTGATTTTGATGTACAACATCACCATTGACTGATGCATGTGTATACAAATGATACA
This sequence comes from Podocnemis expansa, assembly GCA_007922195.1. Lineage (NCBI taxonomy): Eukaryota > Metazoa > Chordata > Testudines > Podocnemididae > Podocnemis > Podocnemis expansa. Next base: position 21,096,103 of record ML682013.1, read on the forward strand.
TCTCAAACACATGCTTTCTAGGGGGTGACTGTCATGTGTTTCTCTGTTACCAGTATGGTATAAAAAGCTTAACTGGAGGATTGAGAATGTTTGACAATTGAGTGATCTTTGGCTTGTGGTGGTAGATACGCCAAGAAGATGATTGGTGGAGTGGATTCTGAGTTATTACACAGGCTTTTTTCCTTGAGCGTCTGACTGATGAGTCTTGGTTGGGAAGGAATTTTTCCCTAGGGTAGATTCGCAAAGGCTCTGGGTTATTTTATCTTCCTCTGTAGCATAGGGTGTGCCTCAATTGCTGGTGGTTTCACTGTACCTTAAAGTTTTTAAATCATGATTTGAGGATTTTAATAACTTAATCATAGGTTAGAGGTTTATTACAGGAGCGGGTGAGTGAGGTTCTGTGGCTTGCATTGTACAGGAGGTGAGACTAAATGACCATATTAATTGCTTCTGAATTTAGGATCTATGAGATTGTCCTTGGATAGAAAATAGTAAAATGCAGGGGCTGTGTGATAAAATAGTCTGTATGTGAATAACATAAAAAACCTTTCTGGGAAGAAACTGAAAATGCAAAGGAGGTGGCTTTATATCTCAACATGCTCAAGTTTCCCCCACATATTTAGACAAGTAAAGGTTGTTCTCTTGAAGGAAAGAGATGCTGAAACTGAATGAAGAATTGTAGTTGTAAATAAAGATTATTTAGAAATATTTGAGGAGGCATCTTCCTTCGAATATATATATATGTATGTATATAAAAATTGTAGTCTAAACACTGCATTATTTATGCACAGGATTATGCACAGGATTATGCGTCAGGATGTTATCTCACCATGCTTCAGTAGTTGCCAGATGGTTTGCTGGCATTTCTGGTCGGCTTAGCAAAGTATATAGTGAGCTCTTAAGCTATGTGTACACTACAGGGGTCAGGCAGGTCAACTTAATAAGGTTGACTTAAAGTCGACTTTATTAAGTCGACTTAGTGAGGCCCCATTTGTTTAAGTTGACTTTATAAAGTCAACTCAAGCCAAGGGACACATTTTAATAAAGTTGACTGAGGAAGTGGGATTTTCTCCCATGAAAGCTCATGTGAAAAATAAATCTGTTAGTCTCAAAGTGCCACATGACTCCTTGTTGTTTTTTTGCTGGACTAGACTAACACGGCTATCCCTTTGGAAATTTAAATTGGTCCCCTGGCTTAAGTCAACTTTGTAAAGTTGACTTAAATGGCTTTAATACACTAAGCCAACTTTAATTTTAATGGGTACATTGTGTTAAGTTGACTTAATAAAGTTGACTTTAAGGACAGAAGTTATTAAGTTAACTTAAGCAAGTGCTTATGTTGACTTAACGAACTCCAGATGTGGAAAAGGAGTTGCTTAAGTCAATTTAAGCCTCTAATGCAGACATAGCCTTAGTGAGTCATTGGGAAAAACTGAAGGTGTTTTACATAACTTGCATATCTCCCATCGATTGCTGCCGAAAAGTGCGGCAAGCACAGATTGTCAGTGGTTTTCAAACTTTTTTTCCTCAGGCCCAAGTTGGGAAAAAAAAAGTTTGTGCCTACGAACCAATAATTGCATCTCTGAGCAATGCATTACAGTCTTTCAGTGGTGGCTGTGGCAGGGGGGCTCCACAAACTATGGGTGGACACCCAGTACTGGATTGAAAACCACTTAGCTAGGGCTCAGTCTTCAGCTTAACTACTTCCATCTCCTTCCCATATTCTTATTTATTGATGGATGGATGGATAAAAGGCAAAAATGGGCAGAGAACCTTGTATTGATTGTCATGTGATCAGAATTTGGGTCCAATTTAGATGGACTGTCCATAACCACTAAGAACTAATGTGCCTTTCCTTCTGGAGAATGACATAGTATGACTATTAATTATCTGACAACTGTGGAATCTGGCAGGATTCACTGTATTAACTGTAGTCTTCCACATCTGATCATGTTGTCTTAGCGCAAAACGCATATGCTGCTCATCAGCCTACGTTCCACTGATAAAAGCAAACTTAAAAATAAAATATTATAAAACTGTGATGCTAGCAAGCCAGCTACCTGGTGTATGACCCACAGCAAGTGGTATTGGGATTGCAATTAACACAGTCTACTTACGTCTGGCTGTCAAATAAATGTGAGGCTACCAATCCCCAACTCATTCATTTTGTATTGATAAGAATCAAAGAAGAGTTGTGAAACGTTTGTCTGTGTACCTGTGCCCTATTGAAGTTAACCAGTATAACCAAGTTAGCTTTTAGATGCTAAATCCTTTCATGTCCTAATTTCCTTTCATTATACATACCATGGTGTACAGTAAACCTTAAAGTCAAGGATGTGAGACACTCCTGGGAATTAATAGTATTACTTATAGTGCCTTCAGCTTATCTATTCCTATTGTAATGAAGACAGCTAATTGCCTTACGTAAATGAGCGTAACTAGTTTACCTGTGCATGTTTTGGAAGTAGAAGGTTTACTTCAAAGTAAAGTAACAAACTGTCTGCATTGCATATTCTTCCTCTGGGGAAAGCAGTGCTGTAACGCTTTCTGTCAGCCTGCTGGAGAGCTATACATATTGAACCTTGAGCATGATCCTGCTGTCTCTAGTCTGCTGAGTTTTGAAGAGGGAAAGTTTAAGATGAGGGACTGAGATCTTCCAAATATTTACTTGAAATATTCTGGAAAATGCAAGGCGAAACTTTACATGTAAGTTGCATGTGGATTCTGCCCTTTTGGAATGATCCCAGAAGACTTTTGCGAGCCAGCTGATCTATCATCACTTCTGAGATCCTGATCAATGAACACTGAAAATATTTTGTATGTTTATGACTCCTTAACCATTTAATAACTCTTATTTTTTTATTAATAAATCTTTGATTTAGTTTGCTAAATATTGACTGACAGCATGATCTAGGTAGGATCTGAGACATATATTGACCTGAATAAGTATCTGATCTTTTGGAGTTAGTAGAACCTCATATATGATGAATTGGGTTTTCAGTAACCTGTTGCTATATTAGATCTGTTTGTCTGTTTGGGAGCCAAGAGCTGCAGGCAGTTCCTTTTAGGCTTCTTACCAGAGTGGTGATACCAAAGTTCTTTGTAACTGGCTTAGGTAATCTAAAAGCACGTTTTTGGGAATTGTCTGCCCTGTTTCTTGCAGGCTGCCTTGACTATGACATTCCCAGGGCATGTCTACAGTACAGAAATGTGTTGACATATCTTATGCCAACTTTCAGCCTCTGTATATCGACATTCATGCTGCTGTCTTTGGGTCAGTGGAGTGTGTCCTCATCAGGACCACATCCACTGACCTAAGGGGGGAGCTGAGAGACTCATCTGTCAGCTCTGCAGCTGCCCTCCCTCCTCTCCACTATGGAAGCAAACCAGATGCAGGGACTACCTCCTCCCAGGGAAGCCAGCTGCAGCCTCCATCAGCTTGTCTGAACAGAGCTCTCAGTCAGGAGCTGGCAGACAGCTGCTCAAGCCCTGGATACCAGCAGGGCTGCAGTCACCTGCACCCAGATTTCCAGCAGCATGTTGGCACCAGGGCTACCAATGGGGCTGCAGCCACTTGCTGTGAGCCTGGGTGCAGGCAACTACACCCCTGCTGCCACCCCAAGATGTTGGCAAGCCCTGGGATGCTGACAGTTCCACTGGAAACTTAGGATTGCTGACGGGCTCTGGGTGGTCTGCTGCCCAGTTGCGAGCCTGCCTGGGGCTGCCAGTGTCTGGGTGGGTGGGGGGTGTAGAGCTCAGTGTCTGCAGAACTGGGATCCAGCCATGCCCTCATCAATTTCACAGCTCTAGCAGAATAGTGAAATTGATAAAGGAGAGTCCCTCCAGTCTCTGCAGTACACTAACACTGTATTGCCATATCTCTGCCAACAAAAGCCCTATGCTTTTTGTTGGAATGGTTTTATTTTGTCGACTAAACTTCCCTATTCTGAGTGATTGAAATGCATTCACCAGGCTTGTAAGTTGACAATTGTAAGTTATGTTTGTTGACAAAACTTTCTAGTGTAGGCCAGGGCACAGTATAGTCCATCCTAGGCATCTGCTCACAGAGACGACTTAGCACAATTTTAATATTGGTCACTAACTTCAGTTCTGCATGGTGCTTGCTAAAACATTCAGCTTCCTTGTTTTTGTTCAGCATGTGTGACGTATCAGCCCCCTTCTAGAAGGCAGGACTGATTTAATTATGATTTTGTGCATGCTTGCCTCACATTGTGAGATCATTAAACGTCTCCTACTTCAAGGATCTGATAGCTTTATGGAGACTTTGAATTTTTTCTCCCATTTTTTCACCTCCAAATCTGTAGAATGCTACGTTGGATTTGATAGACGGAGATGTCTATTGAGCTTTCCCTCCATGCTGAATTCTAATATTAATGATGTATCATTTTTAATTATTTTATATCTTTATTTTATTCTGCTGTTATACCATAGAAGTCTTATTAGCTTGCAAAATGTTTTCAGCCTTTTCTTGGCCATTTTATTTGCACTGTCTTCTGTTGGAGTGGTTACGCTGAGGTGAGCTTTCTAAAAATGCAGAACTTTACACATTACCATACTGGGTTTATCTAACAGAAATATTTGCATGTTGAAAATGACCTGATATAATTAAAAACTCCCTGATATATAATATTGGTTGCAAGTAAATTTGCATCAAGGTAAATTCAGTTCAGTAGTAGGATGATTAGAATAACACACCACTTCCCAATTGTACACCTACTAACAAAACAGCTTAGTGTCAGGTGCATTTGGGTTGCAGTGTAAAGGTCACTCCTAGTGCCCTTCAAATTTTGATGTATTAAATAGATACTTTGGATGTTCAGATACCCTTCTTTATACAATATTACTGTATTAACTCAGGGCTCAACAAACCATGGGAACCAGGTCTCCATGGTGCTCAGGAATTGTGCTGTGCTGCGGCAGTTAAGGGGTAGAACACCCCTAGCCACTCAAAGAAAAAAAAAAAAAAGCTGCCACCATATTGATTGCCATGTGGCTTTTTTGCTCCTGGCTTTTTTTCTTTGCTCTTGTAACACTTCTGCCAGGGTGAGATGGCAGAGCAAGGGCTGGGTTCTATATCTAGGGGTTTCCAAATAATGTTATGGCATCAACAGCATTACCCCTTTGGGGTGTCCAGGGAATAGTGCATGATTTCCCTCTTTTCTTGGAAATCGTGCACTATTCCCTGGACACCCCAAAGGGGTAATGCTTCTCCACTCGCAAGCTTGAGTCTGAGTGTAGTATACAGGACTTTTAATAGTAGTATAAAAAAATGTATAGACACAATAGCAAAACGAGCACTGCTCTGGAGAATCAGCGAAGAACAGGATTTCTGCCAAAACCACACACAGCATAAGAAAATTCATTGACTCATTAGCAAACCCAGCACTGATATGGAGAAACAGCGGAGAACAGGATTCTCACAAAATCTAATACAGCACTCACTCCACCCCAGTGTATGGAGACACTGTCCCTCACACCAGCTTTCCGCTGGTGCCACCCACTGGTCACTCCCACTTTCTGGCCCTCTGCTGTCCAATCGCTCTGTCCACTGTCCGCCAGCACAACCCACTGGTCACTCTTCAGTGATTTCAGCTCTAAGAGAGGGTCTAGCCCTTGGTGATTTCAGCTCTTTAGCTTCAGGACACTACAAACAGCTCCTTTTGATCAAAATAACAAAAGAGAGGCTCCACAAGAAACCAAGCCATTAGATCTGTCCTTTAACAGTGGGGCGGGGATGAGGCAGTGCCTCAGGCATAGCTCATTGACAGAGCTGTTGCTAACCCCCACCCCCTTCTACTTTTACCAGGTTGAAAACACAGGGTTGGTCCCTCTTTCAAGTTCTCTGTTGCTGATGGTAACTTTTCCACCAAATAGACTAAACAGAATTTATACAATCAAAAGGGTGGCATACTATAAAAAGACAGTATTTCACTTTCCTCTTCCTTTAAAAATACAGGTATTGACAGATTTGTGATCAAATCAACCCCTGTATGATTTACCATCATGCCCTGCACTTACACAGTGAGGCTGTGTCATGCAAATACAAAGCCCATGCAGATTAGTTGCCCCCCTTTTCAGCTGGACAGCACAAAAGTGCTGTGACTCTAGGCCAGGTGCGGCCAAACTGCAACTCCCGAGTTGCATGTGGCTCTTCAAAGAAAAAGTGTGGCTCGCAAAAGAGCAACGTCGGGATGCTGTGGAGAAGTGCGGCATGGTTAGAGATGGTGGGGAAGCGGCGGCATGGTTGGGGCTTCAGGGGTGGTGTGGAGAAGCACGGCATGGTCAGAGATGGTGAGGAAGTGGCAGTATGGTCGGGGCTTTGGGGATGGTGCGGAGAAGCTAAGTTTTTACTGTATAGGTAGGCCTAGTTTTCATGGTAACTTTATGTAGTTATTAGAATCTGACATTAGTAGGATCAATATTTGTTCTCTTTTTACTAGAAAATAAAAGTTTGCAATGAATTTTAAGTTTAGTAATTTTGGAGTAGGTAAAATATGGCCATATGCCTCAGTGCAGCTCTCTAAGGTTTAATAATCAACTTGTGTGGCTTTTTAGTTCCATGAGTTTGGCCACCGCTGCTCTAGGCAAACCTTCCACTCACAACTTTTCTTTCTCTCTTTATGGCTATTTCACGGCTCATGGGTTGGGGGTGGCGACTGCTTCCCTGCACCACTGCTGAAATTGGTGGTTGCTTTTCGACGGTAGGTGGCCCTCTTTAGTGCTGCACACTTAGGCGCCTAAGTTTTGGGGACAGTGCCTAAGTGTCCAACACATTTTTCAAGGCCTGGCTTACCTATCAAGTTGAATACACTTGTAATTGCTCAATTTCACTTCCTTTTTGTCACCTGCACAGTGCAAAGTTCATGAGACCTGAGAAATAGTCTGACATTTTAGATATCTTTTTTTGGTAAAATCATAATGTAAGGTGCAGTTGTGTTTTGCATTATAAATGACAAGGCAGGTGCTGATGTTATTGAAGGGGAAACAGTGGGGACTAGACCCAGGGTCAGGTATCTGGAGACCAGCACTCAGTTTCTGGCTCTACCACTGATCTGCTGTGTGAGCTTCAGCAAGTCAGATCCCCTCTGTGCCTCTTCCCCTTCATCCAGGGCTGTTAGATTTTATGGGATTCCTAGGGACAAGGTGGTGGGATCTCTGGTGCATGGGGGCCATACTTACCTTGGTGCCTCCTGGGGGGGATCTGTGGGCCTGTGTCCCACTTTCCATGCTTCTGGGGGCTGCCTGATGGGGGCATGGTGTCATGATGATCTCTGGTCCCCATGGCTTCCTCTTTGTGCCCAGGCAGGGGTAAGGGGACTGGAAGATGCCCAGGTAGCTGCTTTGCAGCCTGACACCTGGGGGCCAGGCTACCCTCTGCCTCAGTATGGTGGGCAAGTCCACCTGCCAGGCTGGGGACAGGGTGGTTGTAGGCCCTGGGGCAGGTCCACTGCAAGGCTCATGGTTTCTGGGGCACCATAGCACATGGGCTGGCCAATGCAGTTGTGCTCTGGGAACACTTGGAACAGCCTGGGGCAGACCGGTCTGCCTGGAGGCTGGGATGGCAGTGGAGGAGCATGGGCTGGCAGTACTCTGGCCAGAGGTGTTGCCATTGCTGTAGGGCCAAAGTCATCCTCCTGCTTAGCCTGGGGCCTTGAGCTGCAGCTCCAAAAGCCCCTGCCTTAGTCAAGCCCTGCCCACACCCACCATCCATTTTTTTTCCCCTTCCCTAGTTAGATTGTAAGCTCTTTGGGGCAGGTCTTCCTCTCTCTCTGTTTTTACAGTGCATAGAACAGGGGTGGCCAAACTTATGGAACTCAAGAGCTGCATAAGTCAATTATTAAATCTTTGAGAGCTGCATTGAGGCATATAACCACATTTTTACCTATTCCAAAATTACTAATCTTAAAATTTATTGCACACTTTAATTTTATCTTAAAAACAGGGCAAAAATTGATCCTACTAAAGTCAGCTTCTAATAATTACTTAAGGTTACCATGAAAACTAGGCCTATACAATAAAAACTTAGCTGTTGCTGGATGTAGAACACTGCAGGTTAGTAGCAAGTATTTTTTAAAATCTGGGCAGTAACTTGTCAATGCAGTATGTAAAAACTCTCACAGGTGCTGATCTCTAAGTACTATACAATGTTTTGATTTAATAGATTTCATTGTTGAATACAATGCTTCACAACAGTAAGTTGTGCTAAAAATTGAAAGCAATCTACATTCAGTTTTCAACTTTTTTCTCCTTTGTATTTTTGTTTCTTAGTATTCCACATCATGTTTAGGACTTGTAAAACACAATTTTAACAAAGCAATAAGGTGCATTAGGGCCTATGAGAAAATCTAAACGTGCCACAGCCTCCCCAATCATGCAGCGCTTCCGCCCGCACGCTGGTGCTGTCTCTTGCCATGCCACTGCTTCTCTGCTGTCCCTGACCGTTACTAACTTCTTCCACTGTCTCCGACCATGCTGCCCTTCCCTGCAACGTCCCCTCTAAGCTGATGATGCAGCTTAGCAACTTTTGGGTGCAGCTTAGCAAGTTCTCTCCCGGTTCCCCGACCCAGTGCCAGGCCGCTACTCATTGGCTCCCCAAGTGCATCCATAACTTGCTCAGCTGTATCATCACATTCGAAGGAACACTGCTTCTGTCTCCCATAACAACTCAACACTTTCCTACTCCATACATGGCCCAACACTTGTCTTTCAAAACAGGGTTGGTTGTGTGGAATAGGCTTCTGCATAAAATAATTCTGAAGGGGGAGGATGGTATGGAAAACAGCTCATCTAGTCCCAGTTCCTCAGTGTCTCCGAAAAGTCTCAACTGTTCAGAGCTCCAAAGAGGTAGCTGTGTTAGTCTGATACAGCAAATCAAACAAGGAGTCCTGTGGCACTTTTAAAGACTAACCCATTTATTTATTGCGTGAGCTTTCATGGGAGAAATGTGATAAATAAATGGCTTAGTCTTTAAAAAGTTCCACAAAACTCCTTGTTTAACTGTCCAGAGCTCGATCTAGAGGTTTCTGTAGAGTTGGCAAGAAGGAGTAGGATTCTTCATTGGCTTATTCCTTCTCCCTCTGCTAAAGTGGAAGACTTTTTAACCTGTTTTCCTGACTACATTTCTTGTAAAGGGAATGCATGAGGTGCCCCTAAGTTTGTAAAGTGCTGTGGACAGGACTGAGGCAGCTTTGGCATGTAGCATAAGTTAAATACAAAAACAAATAAACGCTTCCAAACCACCCAGACCAAAATAAAATAAAAAAAAAAAAATACAAAGTATACCAAAATAAACAAAGCAATGCAAAGTAAAATCCACACTGAAATCTAGGAAACAGAAAATAACTAACAATGATTTGTTAGTCTTTAAGTCCTTTACAGCTTGTCTCCTCCCTGATCCCCTCAGTCCCTTCCCTCATTGCTTCCATTCCCTGAAGTGCCTTTCTGTCCTGAGGACCCCCGCCCTGACCCCCATCGCGTCCTGGAGCTGCCCAGCTGCTCCTCCCCCACCCTCCTCTGAGCCGGGGCTGCTGCTCCCCTCTCCCCCACTGCTTCTCTGAGCTGTCGGCTCCCTCCTCTCCAGCCCCCACCCCTCTTCTGAGCTCTGGGCTGCCGGCTTTGCTCCTTCTCCCCGCCCCTTCGCTGAGCTGCTAGCTGAGGAGCTGCCTGACGGGCCGGAGATTTTAACTCCCCCAGCCTGAAGCAGCTCTCTGCCGGCGAGCCGCATGCAGCTCCTGAGCCGCAGTTTGGCCATGCCTGGCCTAGAATGATGTGGCTCTTATCTCATTTGAGGCTTAAGGGTATAAATAAGTGGAAAAAAATCCTTTAGTTGCGGTAAAAGAGCTATAGAGAAATATGCAATGCAAATTATTGCATGTTGTCATTACTTCTAGTACAAACCTGTCAACTAAGTGTGATAAGGAAATATGGTGAACTCTGTGAGCCTATCGTAGTGACCTGGCACAAAAATGCTGTATAAATAATAAATCTCTTCCCCTGAGAAAGGCCTCTTCCAATTCTAATGCAGCAATTCTATAATGTTTTCATTCTTACTTTGAAAGATTCTCCTGCAGACCCACCACTACCTTCCAGTGCCCCAGTGTTTCCTTGGTGTGGGTCTCAAAATAATTCATTCTACAGACTGTTAGGAATGCCTTCATGAAAGGAATGTCCAAAGAACAGAACTTGAGGTCCAGTGGTCTCTGTGCATGTTTATCTACTAGATAACACCAGCTAAAGTTACCAAGGGTGGTGGTGGTGGAATCCCCACCCTGAGAGGTTTTTAAGGCCTGGCTTGACAAAGCCCTGACTGGGATAATTTAGTCGGAGCTGGTCCTGCTTTGAGCAGGTGATTGGACTAGATGACCTCCTGAGTTCTCTTTCATCCCTGATCTTGTATGGTTCTATGATCTAAAGATATCTATTAGTATGTTTTGAGGGAGTGGGATTGTATTAAACTTGCATTCAATATTTCGCTTTCTTTCTCAGTTGCTATTCTGGAGATTTAAAACATCATTCAACAAAATACTTGAGTGCATACTTAATAGGACTTTTCATATGTGTAAGTGCTTTGTTGAATCTGAGCCTAAAACAGCAACCCACAGGAAACGGGAAAAATAACAGATACATTTATTTACAAGTCTAACGAACTCCAGGGTAACTATTGAGGTAAAGTAACAACAAATAATTACCGTAACGCAAAACAAATAGTAGTTGAAAATAACTACGTAGCAGAAAAGTTAAACCACAAACTTGCAAATGGTAAACATATATTTATTTTGTGAGCTTCCTCATGCTAAGAACAATTCTTATCTTAGCCTTGTTGCTCAGTTTTGCCTGTAGTCTAACAGTGCAGATAAAATCTAAGGTTGCAATCAGTCTGAGGAGATTCCTCTGCCCCATAGAGCCCAGCTGAAGCCTCGCGCACACACAGGGACCTTCTACTCCTGTTATGTTGCTGGATTGGGGGCACAGTTTTTAATTTTGACCAGGTTAACACAACCACATCTACCCCTCTCTCCAAGTTGTGCTCATCTGTTAAACTGCGTGGTCGCCTACTTCCATTCTCAGTAAATTCCAGCCTCAGGTGGCTTTGCTAGCAACGAATCTAACCAACCCAAAATATAACTTCTTTCTAACCTTGTTTGTTGCTACTCTGGTGTGTGACTAGTTAAACTTACGGTAGTTTTAATGTATTTTTAACATAGGCCGTGTGCCTCATATTGTAGGCACCAAAGATTATTTAATTGTCTGAAAGATTAAAAAAGGACAAAACACTGAATTATATAAAATCAGATTTTAGAAGGTACAAGCCAGTTGAGTTATGAGTGGTGATGTGTGTGCATTTTTCCCACAATCTGAAGACTCTTAGAAAAATTTACCAATTACAATGGTCATCGATTTTTGCTGTGCAATATACAAGAAAGCAAAACTACAGTCAGAAGGGTCATTGTCAGAGTGGGAGCAGCATTTAGTCAGGGAGTGAGAGTTGTTCGGACGGAGCAGTCCTCCATGGTGGATATGGAGGTATAGAATGGACTTTAGATTCTGAATCAAGCACCCAACAGTGTGATTCCAAGTTCAGTGAAGTCAGTGGGAGTCTTTTCGTTGACTTCAATGGGCTTTGGATCACACTGTTGATCAAGCCATTAGGGTTTGGTCTTGCTGGTCCCATCCACCAAAGCACTTAACAACATGCTTAATGTACACACATGTGCAACCCTCTGGGACGAGTTATATACATAAAATCAAGCACATAATTTACAAAATCAGCCAAGAGCAATGAATTAAGGCTTCAGTTCAGCAAAGCACTGAAGTGCAGAACCATAGTTTTGGCAACATTGTGTTTGCAGATGGTCTCAAAATTGACAGAATAGCTCTGAGTAGCTCAGAACCTTGTCTCTCACCAGCAGAAGTTGATACAAGAAAAGACATTACTCCTCCTATCTTATCTTTTTGACATCCTGGGACCAACATTCCAACATCAAAACTGCAAAGTAAAATAGTCTTCTATATAAGTGTGCATGCTTAAAAAAAAAATTGGTAGCATTCAGTGTATTTAATTTCCATTTGTATGTCTGACTTAAATATTCAGTATGTAGCAAATCCTTTTTAAAAATATTGGCTCAGTATTTTAAATTTATGTATTCCTGTTGTCCTTCATGTTGGTGAGTTTTAAGTTGATACAAATAGGTGCCATGGTGCTTCTATTTGCAGCACTTTCCTTGGTGTGTTTAAACAGGGATTTTCACTACCTTGTCAGCCTGAATAAGACGAGAGCTGATGGAGCCTTCATTCAAACAGGTTGAGTTTTTTGTTGGAAAATGCTGGCTTGTCAAAATGAAAGCCCTTTGTGGGAAAGGGTCCACTACCTTCCAGGGAGTATGGAGCTAGGCTGTTCTCAGCTGTGGCAGATGACAGAACAAGAAGCAATGTCTTTATTTGTGGTGGGAGGGGTCTAAGTTGGATATTAGGGAAAAGTTGTTCATTAGGAGAGTGGTGAACCACTGGAATCAGTTAGCTGAGATATGGTGGATTTTCCATCTTTGGAGGTTTTTAAGGTCCTGTTTGACAAAGCCCTAGATGGAATGATTTAGTTGAGGATGGTCCTGCTTTGAGCAGGAGGTTGAACCAGATGGCCCCCTGAGGTCCATTCTGACCTTAATCTTCTATGACTGTCCTGTGATGCTGTGTTGGTATTGAATGAAGTGTTAAACATGGGTGAGCATATAACCTCCTCTAATTCTCGTCTGACTTAGCCCAGGAAAGCGTGATCAAGTCTATTAATTGGCTTCCACTTGTAATAGTTTATTGATTTCTAAGTCTTACTCTATATGATAGTGAAATAAAGATTTGGGGTTTTTTTGTTTTTTTGTTTTTTTTTTTCTTCTCCTTTCAGTAGATGGAATCAGGAGTCATTCATCCTGCTATTGGTCTTCCTGAGTTATCTACAATTCTGGTGGGGAGGATAAATTGGGCTGCCAGTGGCTTCCACTGAAGACCCTTTGTTCTAAACTGCAACATGAAACCTGGCACATGGGCCATAAATGGAAATGAACCTGAATTTTAAACCTGAATTCCAACAAGTGGCTCAGAAGTGTGAATTAGTAATTACTTGTAATAGTGTTTTGCAGTAGACTTCTGCATTTAAAGACTGCTGTGATTTGATTAATTCCCTTTGCATGTGAACACTGAAGATTTTTCTAAATGAAAATAAAGGGCGATGTATAAAGAAACTATTGTGTAATTTCGGCCAAAATCCAGAAGTATGTTCAGTGGTTTGTTTGGGGAGAAAAGATGATGGGTACACATTTTTATTCCTACTTTCCTAGTCACTGACATTTAAAGAAAGGCAATTGACTGAAATTGTGAAATTATGGTTTCTTTATCCTAGTACTACCAACCATTCTATTTTAAAATTGCTGAGCCAGGCAAATCCAGAAGGAACGGAAGTAAGTGAAACCTTACTTGAATGATTAATAGAATGAAGGAAATCATTTTCTGTATAAACTGCAGCTACTGAATCGTCAGTAAACTACGGAAATTATTTCATAACAATGAAAATTGTAACAGGTTTTTCTTCTCTTTTGGCAAATACTTGAATGAAGCCACCAAAATGGCAGCCCAGAATAGATGATGATCTAACTTTTTAAAAAAACCCCAAAGCAAAACAGGAACCTGAATATGACAAAATATAATTCTCACTAAGAGGCATACAGTATACACACGCACACACTAGGCCTTCCACTTCCCCACTGTGGATGAACATCCATGTGGTTCCTACAGTAGCATAATCAATAATATCTGTGCATGTAAATTGGAGGAAAAACTACTGTTCTCGGGCACAATTTTTTCATGCAATATGACGTCTGTGAGAAAAGAGCTGTTGCGTCGACTTGTACAGATGGTTTGACCTGTCCTGGAGCGTAACTTTTCCCTTTTTAAGGGCTTCTCATTGTTCTGAAGGCACATATCTTAAGCCCTGCAAATAGTGTAGTGGCTAGCACCTCTGCTTAACATGCAGAAGGTCCTGGGTTCAATTCCTGACCTCATGAGGTCCCTTCCAGCCCTATGATTTGATTTGATTTATATATTTGTAACTCCCCTCTGTTGGCAGATACTCTGTGCTGCTTTTACATGGTTACCCATCTTGAGACTTCAGACATCCACTTCCCTGAGTGCAGTCAGTATCTCCAGAAGCATGTAGTGCTCAGCTACTGTCTTGCATGCCTAAGGGAACAAGTTTTGCAGTATCATTAAAGACAAAAATAACCCAGGCACATAACTGTGTGTTGGTTTGTTTGTTCTATTCCTTTATTGGATAGATGAGAGCTGGAGGCAGGGATGGATTAGGGGCCCCAAACTGCCCACTTTTGTGGGCCTTGCTCCTTGGCCCGGCTTCACCTACCATGGGGGGGTAGCAGAGGTCAGCCTGGGGGCAGCATGGCACTTGGGGACATGGATCTTGAGGCTGTCCTGCAGGCTAGCGCATGGCCAGGGCAGAGGGACCTTGGGGCCAGAGGCCATGATATGTGGTGCTGCTATCCAACCCTCCGGGTGGCTGATTTGCTGAGCAGATCTGGACCTACTGGGGCAGACCAGCCAATCCGAGAGGTGGGGTGTAACAAGCCTATTTGGAATCCAGGAGGTGGGTGGGTGCAATCCCGCCTGCTTTTAAAACCCCTCCCCCAGCCTGGGGGAGGTGACACTAGGCCTGGAAACAATTAAGGCTGGGGACAACTAATGAAAAACAGGGACAGATGTAAGGGTCATAGGTGTAAAATGGGGGATTCAGAGGGGGGCATCGAGCAGAGAACCCTGGACAGCTCCCACTGCTCCTGATAGGTGTCAAGGAAGCCAGCAGATGCTGCACAGAGGAACTCTGCCCGGAGGCATGGACAGATGAGGGACCGGAAATAGGCCCCACCGTCGCAGGTGCCTCCCTCAGCCAACCTCCTCTCCCTGGTCTTGTAGATGGTGACTTTGGCATAGGCCAGGAAGAGGTTAGTGAGGAGGTCCCGCGACTTCATGGGGCCATGGATGGGAAGTGAATACAAAAATATGCATGGGAAGAAGTGCAGCCAGAACCTCAGTAGGAGGTTCTGGAGGAGCTGGTCAATGGGCTGCAACCTGGCACACTCCAGGTACACATGCGCCAGGGTTTCCCTCTTGTCACAGAAGGGGCAGGTGTCTGGGTATGGGGCAAACCATGCCAGGTACATGCCTCTGCTCAAGACTCCATGTGGGGGTCCTTGCCCTCCACAGGTGGAGTGAGGTCCTGCCACTTGGTGTAAGGGCAGGAAAGGAGGGCAATGAAGTGGATGGTATGGAGCATGAGGGTGTAACCAGGGCGGGTTGGCATGTAACAGCAGTGCTTCAGGGCAGAGGCGTGGCTGGTTCATGCATGGGAAGACCTGCAAGAAGAGGCTTGCAGGGCCAGCCTGAGCCATGGGGGCCTAGCCAATTTTGTGTTGGTGGAGTAGGGCCAGATTTTGACAGGGTGGCATGGCCTTTCTTTAGGCCAGGCCTGGAAACGCGGCCCCTAAAAACCCTACTTTAATTTGTCCCTGTCTGGACAACCAGCTCTGGGATTGTTCGGATCTGTTAGTCATAGTAAAGAAATTAAGGCCATCTTGACAATCTTTTATTATAGTATTTTTGTGCTATTTTTGTCACATTAGCAGTATAATGGCTGTGGTTGTATGTTCCATAGTGATTATAAATGTATAGGAAGCTAAGCACAAGGGTTTAGTGTAAATGTTAATTTTTGGGAATTAGTACAGTTTGCTATGATCACAGCTTTTGATGTGTGATGGTGCAGATTGAAATGAATGATGCTGTTTATTACAAACAACAATGAAATATTTTGAGAATGTCAGATGGCCATAGGACTGGAAGGGATTTTGAGAGATCTTCTGGTTCAGTCCCCTGCGTTCAACGCAGAACCAGGGGTT
The DNA here is from genome assembly GCA_007922195.1 of Podocnemis expansa. Taxonomy (NCBI): domain Eukaryota; kingdom Metazoa; phylum Chordata; order Testudines; family Podocnemididae; genus Podocnemis; species Podocnemis expansa. The sequence goes on from ML682013.1 coordinate 21,112,074, forward strand.
GTGTCCACTTGTGGAATCACTGCAAATGTCTGTGACTAGTATAATGAGGATACATGGGAGACGGAAGGGAAAAAAGGGATAGTGTATAGAAAGAACATTAACAACATATTGATCCCTTGTGTGGCTAGTTTGGTATCTTTCAGGAACTACTAGCTTTGGAAGTCCTGTTTCTTTTCATCTGAATGTAGCAGGAAATCTGTGTATAGAAGAAAAACATCTTAGTTTCTGAAAAACAAACCCGGAGTCCTATGGCACTTAAAGACTAACAAATTTATTTATTGCATGAGCTCTCATGGGAGAAAATCCTACTTTCATCAGACCCTTTGAAAATGGGGGAATTTAGAGAATGGGAGGAAAATAAATGCAGGGGAGTGTAAGTCCTGGGATCAGGTCACACTGTAAGAGCAAATCAAAGCAGTTGTTAAGAGGCATATAAAGGACGATGAGGTCAATTCACCTCTTCTAATGAGAAAAAAATCCAAAGTCCCTACTAAGCCCTGGAGTGATGTACTCAGATTTGCAAATAAAATCAAGCTCTGCAGCTTGTCTTTGAAGCCTTGATTTGGTATTCATCTGTCTGAGCACCACAATTAGTAAATAGTCAATGCAGTGATCGGGCAGATTGAAATGCTCACCCACTGGTTTTAGAATGTTGTGATTTCTGATGTCAGATTTGTGCCCATTTATTCTTTTGTACATAGACTGTCCTGTCTGTTTAATATGTATGGTGGAGGGAGCACGCATGTCTGGTGCATGATGGTGTAAGTAACATTGGTGGATAAGTAGGTGAATGGAGTAGCTGGTTTCATTAGGTCCTGTAATAGTGTCTTTTGTGCGGACATGTGGGCAAAGTTGGCAGCATGGTTTACTGCAGGGGATGTGTGCCTAATTTAATGGTTCTGTTGTTAGGTCTGTAGTTGCTTTTGAGTGTCTGTTCAAGGTTAGGGGGACAAGCAGGGTTGACTCATCCCTTTGCAACTTTGACATTTTCTCATGAAATTGCAGTTGTTGAAGTTTGGAGCTGCTTTACCTAGCTAGCTTATGCTAAATAAATGGCAAGAAGTGATGCTGTACCAAACCTGTCACTAGCAGTCTGGTCCTGCAGTTGGATATCTGAGGAGCTTATTGTTGTGTCCAAGAGGAATCCACTGAAGACTAACTGCTCAGCACTGATTGCTGGATTTGGTGGTAAATGGTTAAAGAACAAATGACTAGATTTTTATCACAATGTGCAGGTATTTGTGACTAGGAGATCTTTTGTGTAATTTGTGGATGCTGAATCTAGGATGTTTCAATTCAAAGGTCTGACTTTTTTTAGAAAGGTTAAGCTTATCATAAAATCAAGCCTTAAAATATGACAAAAATAATATTCATACTTTCATTAAAATGTAGTCCCTTGGATTGTCATATAAGCATTGCATCTGTAATTAGGGAGAGTGAGACATTTTAACGTTGTATTTGAAATGATATTTATGCTACCATTATCTTGGTTGAGGTAATCTGGATGCAATGTGTGTACTGTATGTAGTATTTGTGAAGCTGGCAAAGGCATTCATATGTGTTTAGCTGTCTTCTGCTAAATATATATAAGATGATGGACTAATCCCAAAACCCTTACTCCAGTTTGAGTATTCAGGAGTAAGGATTGCATGATTAGATCCTAAAGTCATAACCCTATTAACATGTCCTTAAGTTAGAGGGGTTATTCATAAGTAGTGATAAGCACATGAGAGAAGTGATAGGGATCCAAATTTCAAAGATTTTGATATTTATATGTAAATATGACTTCTAAAACAATTTAGAGCATTGACCACATATTTCAAAATGCTGAGCTCAACTTGAGTCCTTTTATTTTATTAGCATAAAGTTGTTTGTGGAATTTAGCCTGTTTTTTAATTTTAGTGCTGGTAACGTTTTCCAGTGGACTGACGCAGTGGGGCTCTGCCCTCTTGTTGAACTGGTTCTTTTCAGTTAGATGTTGGAAACTTAGGGCATTATTCTCTGCTCTCTGCATGGCTTTTTGTTGCACAATGCCTGTTAGTGTTAATGAGAATTGAAACCAATGTTTTCTTTCTGGTTCTTTAAATGTCAGTTACAGCAATCTTCTAGCAGAAATGAGCTATGCTCATTAAATAACTTAGTGTTGGTATGCATCAGCTTATTTATCTGTTTCGTAGCTCTCTGCCAGGGGGAAAAACTGCAATAAAATGCTTATCCTTCCGGCCACAGGCACACCTTCCCCTTAAAGTCTGGATCTGCTTGAGCTTTTCAATCCATTCTCCTTGGGCCACCCCCCCCCCCTTGATTATTTTTCACCCCAACTCCTACAGCTAATGGTTCAGGTACTTCCCTAACTATGTATTTATGACACCTCTCTGTGTTTTGTTTCCTCTGGGGATCTCTTTTCACAAGTTTGAAGACTATTTTAAGCTGAAGTACAATATGTACTGTTTTAAAAACTGGCTTTTGATGTGTTTTATCCCTAACTTTCCTGTCAGAAGTGTTACAAGTTCGAAAGTAGTTTTTCTTCATTAGTGGAGGTGGGAGGAAGAATCTGACTTCTGCTTTTAGTTTTGTCTAGGATTTTTGGAGCATAGAATTGTAGCAGTGTAGGGCTGGAAAGGACGTTGAGTAGTCATCAAGTCCAACCCCCTGTGCTGAGACAGGACCAGGTATATTTTAGTCCCTCTCTGACAGATGCTTGTCCAACCTGTTCTTAAAAACTTCCAGTGATGGGGATTCCATAACCCTGCTGAGAGTGTATTCCAGAGCTTAGACACCCTTGTAGTTTGTTTCTGTGGGCAGATTAAGCCCACTACTTCTGGTTCAACCTTCAGTGGACAACTGATCAGTCTTTTTTATAATAGCCTCTAACATATTTAACATGTTAACAAGTTCCTCTCAGTTGTCCTTTCCCAAGACTAAACATGCCAAGTCTTTTAAACCTTTCCCTATAGGTCAGCTTCTTTAAACATTTTAGGATTTTAATTGCTGTCCTCTGGATTCATTCCAGTTTGTCCACATCACTGCTGAAGTTTGACTCCCAGAACTGGACGGAGTACTCCAGCTGAGGTTTTACCACTGTGAAGCAGAGTAAGACAGCTACCTCCTGTGTCTTACGTATAGTACTCCTGTTAACACACCCAAGAATGATATTTACCGTATATCATCGCATATAAGCAGAGAATTTTGTGCCTGAAAATTGGCTTCAAAACAGACACTTGGCTTATACTTAAGAGAATACGGTAGACAGCCCCACTCAGCCCTTTCCCTGACCATGCGGCAGGCCGGAGCCCCAGTGTTGCTGGGTGGCCATCTTGGGCAGTCGGCCAGGGCTGGGGCTGGAGGAAGGAAGGGACCCTGGTGTCTGGAGCAGCCAATTAAGGGGGTCCTGGGGGGGTCAGCCTGGACTTTGAGGGGGGGATTCAGGGAGGCCAGGGAAGTGGCGGCAGGGACCGGAGGTTAGAGGGGGTCAGGGAGTTGGGGAAAGTGATGGGATGGCTGGGAGGGTTTGGGGGGGGGGTGTTCAGGGACGCCAGGGAAGGGGCGGCAGGGCTCAGGCATTTGCGGGGGCTTGGGGAGTCTGGGGAAAGTGGCAGGAGGACCCAGGGTTTTTGGGGAGCAGTGACAGGGACCGGGGATTTAGGGGGGGCCTGGCAGGCTGGGAAGAGTGGCAGCAGTGGTTGGGGGGCTGAGGTGGAAAAGGGTTGAAAGGGTGTTGGGTAACAGGGGAGCAACAGCAGGGAACTGAGAAGGGAGCAGGGGGGCAGCAGTGACAGAAGGGGCAGAAAAGGGGGGCAGCAGTGAGGAGCCAGGGGCGAGCAGTGGGGAAGGCGCAGAGAAAGGGGGAAGCAGTAAGAGAAGAGGCAGAGCAGGGGGCAGCAGGAGGTAGCAGTGAGGAGGGGGAAGTAGGAGGAGCAGAGAGCAACAGTGAGAAAGGGGCAGAGCAGGGGGCAGTAGGAGGAGCAGGGGGTAGCAGTGAGAAAAGGGGGGAGTAGGGGGCAACAGGCATGACAGCAATGAGGAAGGGGCGGAGCAGGGGGGCAACAGTGAGGAAAGGGCAGAGCAGGTGGGAGCAGGGGGCAACAGTGAGGAAAGGGCAGAGCAGGGGGGCAGCAGGGGTGATGGCAGTGAGGAAAGGGCAGAGCAGAAGGGCAGGAGTGAGGAATAGACAGCGGGGTGGGGGGGCAAAGGAAAAGCAGCAGTAGAGATTTTGGGGGTAGGGAAGCTGTCAAACTCCAGAGGAAGCCAGCAGCAGTGTGTGTGTGGGGTTAGAGGCCAAGGCCAAAAAGGGACCTTGGCTTATACCCAGGTCAACAATTTTAGCTTCTTTTTTGGGCTCAGAATTGGGAGGGGGGGTTGGCTTACGCCCAGATTGGCTTATACCTGAGTATGTACGGTAACTTATTCTGGAGCTGCATCAGATTGTTGACTTGTATTCAGCTTCTGATCCACTATAATCCTCAGATCCCATTCAGCAGTACTACCGGCTAACCAGTTATTTTGCATTTTGTCATTTTGTATTTGATTTTTCTTGTCCTTATTGAATGTTGTCGTCTTGAATTGAGACCAATGCTTCAATTTTAATGATTGTTTGAATTCTACACTTCTCCTCCAAAGTGGTACAAACTCTCCCAGCTTGGAATCTTTATCCAAGTCATTTATTGAAAATACTGAGTACTGGATTGATGACAGATCCCTCCAGGACCACACTGGGTGTGCCTTTCTAGACCTCATTTTGCTAGTTTGCTTATGAGACTGTGAGGCAGGACTGGTTTGAAAGCATTATTAAAATAAAGATATATTGTAATTGTTGTTTTCCCACTGTCCACTAGGCTGGTAGGTTTGTGAAAGAAGCAATTTGGATTGGTTTGGCATGAGTTGTTCTTGGAATAGCCAGCATGGATTTGTCGTTATAAGCATACTGTCTTCTAGGTGCTTACAAATTAATTATTGGGAAAAAAATATTAAACAGCTTTCTAGCTATCGGAATTATGTGGACTCGTCTATAACTCCTTGAGTCCTCTTTGTTCCCCTTGTTAAAGATTGGTACTTTTTTTCTCTTCTCTAGTCACCCATCCTCTGTTAGTTCTGAAAGATAATTATTAGTGGTTCTGAGATTGCTTAAGCTGATTCTTTAAGTACCTTAGGAAGAATTTTTTCCAGCCCCGATGACTTGATACACTTAAATTACCTAAATATACTTTGACCTCTTCTTTCCTATTTTGGCTTGCATTCCTTCTTCCATGATGATATTAGCTGTGTTGAATATATAGTCACTGGTTAATGAGCAGCTTTGGAGAAGACTGAAGCAAAAGAGGCACTAAACACCTGAGCTTTCTGGATATCAGCCATTATTAGTTCTCTTTCCCTACTACGCAGAGGAAGTACACTTTCCTTCATCTTTTTCGTGCACCTAATGTATTTCAAGAACTTCTTCTTATTGCCATTAATGTCCCTTGCCAGCATAACTCATTTTGTGGCCCTTCTGATCTTGTCCCTGCATGCTTGTGTAATTTCTTTTTTTATATTCTTCAGCAATTTGTCTCTATTTTCCCTTTTTGTTGGATTCATTTTTGATGTTTAGGACATTAAAGAAGCTTTTGATGGGCTGTACTGGCCTCCATATTGGATTCTCACTACCTTACCTTTGCTTTGGGAGAATCTGTCGTTGGGCCTCTATTATGGTCTACTTGAGAAATGCCAGCTCTCCTAAATTCTTTTTTGTCTTAAATTTTCTTCCCACGGGACCTTACCTACTGGTTTTCTGAGTTAGGTTGTTTTTTAAGTTCATTGCCCTTAATTCTGCTGCTCTGAATCCTTCCTTACCATAGAATCATGAGATCTTCCATGTCATGATCACTTACAGCCAGGTTGCCTTCCATCTTTAGTTGTGCTACTACTAATTCCTCCCTGTTGGTAAGAATCACGTCTAAAATGTCTTTTCTCCTGGTTAAGACTTCTACTTTCTGAAACAGAGTTATCTTCCAAGAATTTACTAGACATTCTGTGTTTTGCTGTATTGCTTTTCCAGCAGATGTCTGGTTAGTAGAGTCTCCAGTACAATCATGTCTTGTGTTTTGTATAGTTTCGCTGTTTGTTCTAGAAAGGCATATTCCACCTCCTCAATTTCAAAAGGGACAGCCGTGTTAGTCTAGTCCAGTAAAAAAACAACAAGGAGTTGTGTGGCACTTTAAGACTAACAGATTTATTTTTTGCATGAGCTTTCGTGGGACAAGATCCCACTTCCTCAGATGCTTCGAAGATGGGTGAACTTACAGAAAGGAATGAAACTAAATGCAAGGGGGTGTAAAACATAGGGTCAGGTCATAAAGTAACAGCAAATCAGAGCAGTTTACAGGCTCAAACCATGGGAAGCCTGAAGTCAAATTACCCTTTGTAATGGGAAAAGAACCCATAGTCTCGATTCAGTCCTGCTTTCACAGAATTTAGCTTGCATATTAATTCGAGTTTCAGCTGTTTAAGGAAACCCTGGACGCCCCATCATCTCAGGCATTGGCACTCTTACTGCCGGCCTATCTGGCTATGTGGACTCCCTCCTCAGACCCTATGTTATCAACATCCCCAGCTATCTTCAAGACACCACAGACTTCCTAAGGAAAATACAGTCCATTAGAGAACTTCCTGAAAACACCATTCTGGCCACTATGGATGTAGAAGCTCTTTACACCAACATCCCACACAAGGATGGATTACAAGCTATTAGAAGAACCATCCCAGATGATGACACAGTGCAGCTTGTGACTGAACTTTGCGACTTTGTACTCACCCACAACCACTTCGGATTTGAGGATCATTTATATCTCCAAATCAGTGGCACTGCTATGGGCACCCGCACGGCCCCACAATATGCCAACATCTTTATGGGCAACTTAGAACAACATTTCCTCAAGTCTCATCCCAAGACACCTCTTCTTTACCTGTGTTACATTGATGACATCTTTATAATCTGGACACATGGCAGGGATGCTCTTGAAGATTTTCACAGAGATTTCAATAATTTCCACGACACCATCAAATTGAGCCTGGAACATTCCACACAGGAGATCTACTTTTTTGACACTACAGTACAAATCAGGGATAGACACATCACCACCACCCTATACCAAAAACCTACTGATCGGTATAGTTACCTACATCCTTCGAGCTTCCATCCTAAACACACCAAACGATCCATTGTCTACAGCCAAGCCCTGAGATATAACCGCATCTGCTCTGATCCGTCAGACAGAGACAGACATCTTGAGGATCTCTATCAAGCATTCTTGAAACTACAGTACCCACTTGGGGAAGTAAGAAGACAAATTGACAGAGCTAGACGGGTTCTCCGAAGTCATCTACTACAGGAGAGACCCGAGAAAGAAAGCAACAGAACACCACTAGTCACCACATACAATCCTCAAGTCAGACCTCTGCAAAAGATCATTAAGGACCTACAGCCTATTCTAAAAGATGATCCCTCTCTCTCTCAAGCATTAGGAGACAGACTACTCCTTGCTTATAGGCAGCCCCCTAATCTTAAACAGATACTCACCAGCAACTACAGATCTAACAACAGGAACGTTGAAGCAGGCACACACCCCTGCAAAAAACCACACTGCCAAGTCTGCCCACATATCTACACAACAGACACCATCATGGGTCCTAATCAAGCCTGCTACTCCATTAAAGGCTCATTTACCTGCTCATCTACTAATGTGGTCTATGCCATCATATTGAAATGCCCCAACACCTTATATATTGGACAAACAGGACGATCGCTCCGTAAGAGACTGAATGAGCACAGAGCTGATATCAGAAATCAAAGAACAAAGAAACCAGTTGCTGAGCACTTCCATCTTCCTAATCAATCGATGACGGATTTGTTAACTACTGTCTTTAGAGATGTACCTAGGACATCAAGACTTCAAAGAGAAACAGCTGAACTTGAATTAATATGCAAGCTGAATTCTGTGACAGCAGAACTTAATCGAGACTATGGATTCTTTTCCGATTACAAAGGGTAATTTGACTTCCAGCTTCCCATGGTTTGAGCCTGTAAACTGCTCTGATTTGCTGTTACTTTATGACCTGACCCTATGTTTTACACCCCCTTGCATTTAGTTTCATTCCTTTCTGTAAGTTCACCCATCTTCGAAGCATCTGAGGAAGTGGGATCTTGTCCCACGAAAGCTCATGCAAAAAATAAATGTTAGTCTTAAAGTGCCACACAACTCCTTGTTATATTCCACCTCCTCTTCCTGATTTGGTGGCCTATAGTAGATATCTTCCAGGACATCACCTGTATTTTTTTTTTATCCCTTTTATTTTTGCCTAGAAATTTTCAACTGGTCTGTTTCTCACCTGGTTCCAGACTGCAGAACAAATGCAAATAATCTTCATGTATAATGTAGCTCCTCTCCTCCTTTTATCTTGCTTGTACTAACTATATTCCTCTGTACCAGTAGGCCAGTCATGAGACATCTCACCAAGAACTGATCAGGGAAGTAGAAGTGAATGAGAGCCTGGGTTGCAGTGACCATGAGATGGTGGAGTTCAGGATCTTGATCAAAGGAAGAAAGGAAAGAAGCAGAACACAGACCCTGGGCTTCAGAAAGGTAGACTTTGGCTCCCTCAGGGAACTGATGGTCAGGATCCCTTGGGAGGCTAATGTGAAGGGGAAAGGCATCCAAGAGAGTTGGCTGTAATTTAAAGAAATCCTACTAAGGGCACAGGAAGATACCATTCTGATGTGCAGAAAGAACAGCAAATCTGGAAGGTGCCCAGCGTGGTTTAACAGAGAACTCTGTGAAACACAAAAGGGAAGCTTACAAGAAGTGGAAGCTTGAACAGATGACTAGGGAGGCATATAAAGATATTGCTCAGGCCTTCAGGGATAAAATCAGAAAGGCTAAAGGGCAACTGGAGTTTCAGCTAGCAAGGGGTGTGAAGGATAACAGGAAGGGGTTTGTTACGGGATGCGTGTGCGCTTAACCTGGGTTATGATCTATATGATTTTCCTGTTCATTTGTACACTGTGATTATATGGCTTGTTGCCATGCAATGTTTCTTTTTGAATGCTCATAACCTAGTCTACAGAATTAGTATACCATGTTTCCTACAACTTCATGCACGTGCACAGGCATGTGGCATGTTTAGCATGGGAAACAGAACAGCAGGAAGCAAGCACCTGGAGGAGATGACAGCTATGCTAATTAAGTACACTGGTTTGGGTGAGACAGAGAGAGCATCTCTGCCCAGAAAGGGAGGAGTCAGGGCAATTGTTGGAATAAAAGGAGACACTGGGAAAGATTTGAGGTTTTTGAGCTGAGACTTTCCATCTTGAAACAACTTCAAGCAAGATGTGGGCCCTGCCTGGTCTCAGGCAGAGACTGGCTGTGAAAACATCTGACATCTGAACACTTTGAGCATGAACTTGGATTATAAAGTCAGTTTAAATAGAGATATTAGGTTGGTATGTGTGTTTTACCTGTCACTTCTTTGTAGTCACTCCTGACTCATTTATATTGTGATTCTGCCATGATTGGCCATATTCTCACTTAGAATTATAATCTGATCAATAAACTTGTAGTTCTTTGATCTAAAGCTGTGTGATCTTTAGAGGGTTTAAGTGAAGAAGGTTTGACACAATTCATTTCTTTGTTAGATGGATGAACTGAAATATATGCTGATTGAGAGTGGGCCCTGATCTCTGTAGACAATGGCTCCCATGGTGGTGTCTGGGGTCGGGGGTGCTTGCTGGGGGACTGTCCCTCAAGTAGCCAGAGGGCATACACCTTGGGATGGGTTGCACACCAAGAGGACAGAGTGGATTGACTCAGGAATGAGTGGTCACTTGGCAAAGTAGGGTGAATCGGAGTACAGGGATGGGAATTGGGGGTCACAGCGGCACACCAGACTGGATCTGGGGAGCAGCTTGTCACAAAGTTCTACGAGTATGTTGATAAGAAGAGGAGGATCAAGCGTGGTATAGGTCCAATATCGAATGGGGCAGGTATCCTCGTGGTGAATGGTGTGGAAAAGGCTGAAGTACTCAAGGCTTTTTTTGCCTCAGTGTTCACAGGCAGGGTCAGCTCCAAGGCTACTACACAGGGTAGCACAGAATGGAGAGAAGTAGATCAGCCCTCAGTGATAGAAGGTCAGGTTAGGGACTGCTTAGACTAGAGAAGTTGGATGCACACAAGTCTTTGCGGCTGGATGCATCTGAGGGTGCTGAGGGAGCTGGCCGATGTGATTACAGAACTTCTAGCCATTATCTGTGAAAACTCATGGCGAAGGGGGAAGGTCCCAGGTGACTGGAAAAAGACGAATATAGTACTTATCTTCAAGAAAAAAAAAAAAGGAGGGCTTGGGGAGCTAGAGGCCAATCAGCCTCACCTCAATCCCTGGAAAAATCATTGAGGAGGTCCACAAAGAATCCATTCCGAAACACATGGAGGAAAATAGAGTGTTCAGGAACACTCACCATGGATTTCCCAAGAGCAAATCATCCCTGACTATCCTGATTGCCTTCTGTGAGGAGATGACGGGATATGTGGATGTGGGAATAGCCCTCGATGTGATATACCTTGACTTCAACAAAGCTTTTGATATGGTTTCCCACAGCAAGCTTGTCAGCAAGTTAAGGAAGTATGGTTTGGATGAATGGACCGTAAGCTGGGTAGATCATTGGGCTCAGTGGGTAGACATCAATGGCTCAATGTCTAGTTGGCAACCAGTAACTAGTGGAGTGCCCCGGGGGTCAGTCTTGGGGCCGGTTCTGTTCAACATTATGATTAATTATCTGGATGATGGGATAGATTGGGCGTTCAGTAAATTCATGGATGACACCAACCTGGGAGAGAAAGATAAACATGCTGGAGGGCAGGGATAAGATTCAGGTAGTGCATTGGACCAAATGAAATCTCATTGGGATCAACAAGCAGAAGTGCAAAGTCCTACACTTAGGATGGAAAACTCCCAGGTACTGCTACAGGCTGGGGACTGATTGGCTATGCAGCAGTACTGTAGAAAAGGCCTTGGGGGTTATGGTGGATGGGAAGCTGGTTATGAATCAACAATGTGTTCTTGTTGCCAGAGAGGCCAATTGCATATTGGGCTGCATCAGTAGGAGTGTTGCCAGCAGATCAAGGGATGTGATTATTCCCCTCTATTCGGCACTGGCGAAGCCACATCTGGAATAGCATGTCCAGTTTTGCACTCCACAATGCAGAAGGGATGTCAACAAATTAGAAAGAGTCCAGTGGTGGGCAACGAAATTGATTAGGGAGTTGGCACTTACAAGGAGAGACTGAAGGACTAAGGCTTATTTAGTCTGCAGAAGAGAAGACTGAGGGGAGATTTGATAGCAATCTTCAACTACTTGAAGGGTTACTCCAAAAAGAGGGAGGTAGGCTGTAGGAACAGATGACAGAACAAGGAGCAGTGGTTTCAAGCTACAGCTGGGGTAGACAAAATTGGATATTAGGAAAAGCTTTCTCACTAGGATGTTGATGAAAGATTGGAATGGGTTACCTAGGGATGTGGCGGAATCTCCATCTTTGAAACATTAAGGCCCAGTTAGACAATACCTTGGATGGGATGATTTAGTGGGAGTGGTCCTGCTTTTACCAGGGGGTTGGACTAAATGAGCTCATGAGGTCCCTTCCAACCCTTTGATTCTAAGTCTCTGTGACACCAGTGGGTTAGAGAGTGGGATGGGGCAGGAGAAATAGAGTAGGGCAAGAGTGTGGAGGAGGAGGAAGTGGGGAGGGAAAGGGATTGGATAGGGCAGAAGGAGTGGTATAGGGGAATGAGAAGCAATTGGGGAGTGGTAGCCTAGCATACAATATCCCCTGGCCAGCAAGAGTGGCTGTGGCTCCCTGCCGTAAACCCTGCCTTCCAGCACCGGAACACAGGTCCCACTCCAGGCTGTGGTGGGGGGTCAATAGGTGATTCCATAGGTAGAAACAAAAGAGTGCTTTGCTATCTGTCTTTAGTGGCTTGAACAACAGCCTGAAGCCACACCTTGAACCTAATGATTCTTCAAGAGTTATGGGCTTTAGGAACAAAAAGCAAGTTAGCAGCCTCAAACAGAGTAACATTAAAAATTTTCTTCAGTTAGTTTATCCTGTAGTACTCAAGGTAAGTTGTTTGGATAACTGCTGCTGTTTCGTTTATATATTTATTTTTAAATTGTCATAAAGATTAGTGACAGGATGCTTTTCTGCAGTATTTTTTAGTGCTATTCAAATGGACATTTAAATCAGTGGGCTTTTGTTCTGGCATTTTTTTAATGGATAATGAATGCTAAAAAAGAAACGAGAAATTACTTCAAATTGAAATATAGTACTGTTAAATGCAAACTACTAGAAAGAGAGAAAAATATTTTCAACAAGGTAAGGAAATTTTCTTTGTTTTTTTTTTCATTTAATTTATTGGTGAAAAGCAGCATTTTTTTTCTGTGTAATACAGTTTGTGTATGAAGTCACTGTTCAGTTGTATGCTTTTGAAAAACAGCCATGATGTTTTGTTCAGGGCTATGAACATTTCAGAGTTGTGAACGACCCCCATTCCTGATATCTTTATAACTTTGAGGTTCTGCAGTATTCTAATCTAAGGGACCAGTCTAATAGGCCACCTAACCTTGAATGGCCCCTTACAATATGTGCTAACGTCTTAAACTATTTATTTGGCCTGAATTTATCTGTGACACTCTGAGTCTGAATACCTTTCCCAGACCTGGGAGAGCTCCATGTAACTTGAAAGCTTGTCTTTCTCTCCAACAGAAGTTGGTGCAATAAAAGATTCTACAGCTTTCACTTTGTCTTTCTAATATCATAGAAAACTGGAAGGAGCCATGAGAGATCGAGTCCAAGTACCCTCTTAAGCCATCCCTGACAGATGTTTTTCTAACATGCTCTTGACTTCCAATGATGGAGATTCCACAACCTGGCTAGGCAACTTATTCCAGTGGTTAATCATCCTGACAGTTAGGCATTTTTTCCTAATGTCCAGCCTAAACCTCACTTGCTGTAATTTAAGCCCGTTGCTTCTTGGCTTATTATCAATGGTTAAGGTGAACAATTTTTCTCCCTCCTCCTTATAACAAACTTTTAGGTACATGAAAACTGTTAGCATGCCCTCTCTGTCTTCTCTTTTCCAGACTAAATAAACCCAGTTCTCTTAATCTTCCCTCATATGTCAAGTGTTCCAACCTTTAATCATTTTTGTTGCTCTTTTCTGGACTTTCTCCCGTTTGTCCACATCTTTCCTGAAATGAGGCTCCCAGAACTGGACACAATACTCCAATAGAGGCCTAATCAGGGCAGAGTAGAGCAGAAGAATTATGTCTGTATCTTACTTACATTCCTGTTAATCAAAGCACAAAATGGTGTGGTTTTGAGACTGGCAAAGCTACAGCACTGCATACATACTATAGTCAATGATAACTCTCTAAATATTTGTTTTTGGACAATTTTTATAAAAACATATTCCACTTAATGTTGCTTCATAACAAACAATATATTATGTCAAAGGTATATCATAAGATATGTGCCATTTCTGTACCTCTACAAGTAGGAGTTTTCCTATGTTTTAAACACTTCAATAGTATGGTTCAGAGCCTAGTATTATGAGGCCAACTAAAGAAATGCCCTTTTTTCAGGGGCCTTCCATGTGAAGACTGTTTTGAAGTCCTTAACAAATCCACAATTGGGTGGCTTGCAGGATTGAGTCTGTATGTCAAGTTTGACAGAACTCAATTTTTTAGTCTTTAAAAGTGCCCTGGGACTCCTTGTTTGTTAAGCCATAGTGGTTACTGTTGCTTTGGAAAGATTTTAGTTATATTTTCACATTTCGGTGTGTTTAAAACATTGGACAGAAGACATTGAAGTCAAGTTGTGTGCAGTATATTGTGGCATTTAATGCAAATTTTAACGAGTTAATTTACGTATTTTGTTTTGCATATAACTATCAAATCCAGCTGTTAAAAAAGAGCTGTGTAGATTTTGAATTCAAATAGCATGGACGATTGAATTCTTTTGTTTGCCTACAGGGTGGCAGCAAGCCAAGCCTCCAATACATACTGCCCTGCCACTGTTAACTGAATGCTGATGCTGGGGAGAGGAGAGGAGTTAACATAAATAGTTCAGTTCTCATGGTCCATGAATTTCTTGGCATGTCTGCTTGTCTACTAATTAGCAGACAACATTGTGGCGATCTTATAAGGTGGAAGATAGAATTGAGACCCAATAAACTTCTCCCAGACATCGATTAGACAGGAACAGCTTCATATATCCTTGCTGCATTAGGTGGGATTCGTACTGGTAGGAAAAAGACAGTGATGGTCATTAGCAATATCCTGAGGCTCCTAGTTCTCTAATTAGTCTTCATTTTACATCTCTAACAGTACAGCTTGTTTTCTGGAGGGATGCATGTATTACATCAAGATTTGACCTCTGAAGCTTGCCCTTACAAGGTCTTCTATTCTCTGTGCACGCTGTTCTGTCCTCAAAAAAAACTTCTGATATGGTCACTCTGTATTCTTAGAGGGATAGCTTCCACTAACCGAAATACGTAAACAAAAATAGAACCAAATTATCACAATATCCAAACTGAGAGCTAGAAATATTTTGCTATAAAACTGTGTAAATATGTTATCTCTATAGCTGATCACTCAGGTTTGAACCCACAACTTTGAGGCTTAAAGCATAGTGTTCTACTATTGGAACTAAAGTGAAGGCATGTTTTTACTCTGTTAGTGACAACACATAGGAGATGAGAGAACCACATTATCACTAGGCTACATAATTATATGTTAATTAGCAGTAGAATGTTGGGTTCTGTTCCTAGATCTGCTAATATGTAATAATACCCTGGTTTGGGTCATTTGTAGGAATGAAAGTGGGATCTCTATAACTAAAATAATAAGTTTCTCTCATGCAAGGTAATGGATAATACAGATTAATTTCCAGTGGGATAGCTGTGTTAGTCTAGTCCAGCAAAAAAAAAAACCAAAAAAAAAAAAAAAAAAAAACCAAGGAGTCGTGTGGCACTTTAAAACTAACAGATTTATTTTTCACATGAGCTTTCGTAGGAGAAAATCCCACTTCGTCAGATGCTTCGAAGATGGGTAAACTTATAGAATGGAATGAAAATAAATGCAAGGGGGTGTAAAACATAGGATAAGGTCACCTATCTTCTTTTTTTAATATGGATTAGCATTGGAGGGTTCACTAGCAGACTTGTAAATCTCTTTATTTAGTCTAGCAAGCAAAGAGGAACGAAGATCCACTTTTGGGCTAATGTGCTTTAGAGTAACAAGCACATGATTTGGACCCTTTCTTTAGGGAGTGTGACAAAGTGGATGAGGTTGGTATATCATTAAACATGGATTCTGCTAATAAACCTCCCTGCTGTGACTGGGTCCATCTTCTCACTGCATAATGGATCAATAATAGACCTCTTCCCTATGATTGGCATATGAAGCCTTTGTTAACAAGGATTGTGAAGTGTTAGAAAATATTAAGAACAGACAGCAGAGCAGGGATTAAGTATCATGGACTATTGGCTTGTAACTGAATGCACCTTCCCTGAGGCTATTGTGTGGCATAATTTGTTATGACGCTTGAACAATTATGTGGAAGTGCATCACAAACCTGTAAAATATGAGTGTCATGCGCATGTCAAATTATGTTATAGTAACCTCCATTCTTTTAAGTTTTAAAAAAAGTGTTTTTTATTTGACTGGCTCATGAAAGAATGTTTGCAATGTTATTGATTCCAGGATACAAGAAAAATAATTTTTTTTTTAGACCTGAAGAAGAGCTCTATGTAGCCTGAAAGCTTGTAACTTTAACCAACAGAAGTTGCTCCAGTAAAAGATACTACCTCATCTAACTTATCTCCTTCATGAAGAATATTCATCATGAATTATTTGATGTGGACAAACACTTGATTTTGAAAAAATTAGGCTCTGCTTTAGGTTTTTTGTTTGACTTAACCTCTACTATATGTTTAATTAAATATTAATAGCATTTAATTAAATATTAATACCACTCTATTAACTGTGAAGATGAAAACATGCTTGAAAGTGAATCTATTTCATTTTTTGAGTAAAACAAACAAACAAGGAGTCCTGAGGCATGTAAAGACTAACAAATTTATTTGTTGCATGAGCTTTCGTGTGAGAAAATCCCACTTCGTCAGACACTTCCCATTTTCAAAGCATCTGGTGAAGTGGGATTTTCTCCCATGAAAGCTCATGGAAAAAATAAATTTGTTAGTCTTTAAGTGCCACAAGATTCCTTGTTTGTTTGTTTTACTGAACTAGACTAACACGGCTCCCAGAGGCATTGCTGCCCTGGGGAATGACCCGGGGCACAGGCCCAGGCCCCGCCCCCTGCCTGCAGGCCATGCTCCCTGCCTGCAGGCCACACCCCCGGCCGGGGACAGGGTGGGGAGTGGCAGCCGTGGCTGCGGGGTCACCCAGCCTTGGAAGGGGCTGGAGGCGGCTGCTGCTGCCAAGGCGGCTGGGCCCTGGATCTCTGGCCGGGGACAGGGCCGGGAGCGGCAGCAGCGGCCGCAGGTGGCTGTGCCCCGGATCCCCAGCCCGATCTGGCTGGAGACTGGGAGAGGTGGGACTCTGCCAGGGCCTGGGGCACTTGCGCTGGCACGGCCCACATGTGCCAGTCAACAGCGACGCACCTGACGGCTTTCCCTTTGGATGTTTTGAGTAGTTCATTGCAGTAGAAAATTTGTTCCTTAGAAACCAGTTTCATTTTCCAATAGTGGTAAGAGTGCTGTGTAGTCAATGTTCAAGCTAGATGCTATGATATTTACTGTGATGCTATGAGAAAGAATGGTGTTTCCTTGTGAGACACACTTAGGTTGAAACACTGTAGTGTCTTGATTCGTAGGGGATTGGATGTTATTCTTACACTCACGTTTCTTTTGTTCATTCCAGGCTCATTAAGAAAGATTCCATTAACAAGATATGTTTTGTCAATTTTTTTTCCCCCTATTGATCATGAACCCAGTGATGTAGAAAAAAATCCTTGAAAGTAATTTTCACCAGTGATCTAGAGTATTTAAGAATAATAGCTTCTGAAATATTATTCTAATCTATGTAGCAAAATGTTCCAGGATTGGATGCATCTTTCAGCTTATGTGATATCTCATTTGGTTAAATAATCTTGTGATGAGTGATCCCTTTGGGGTCTGTTCTAGCACTAATATTTCTGGTTTATTAAGGTAATGACATAATTGAAAATCTTGTTTAATGGATGAAATAATGTCCTTTTTTCATTGGCCTGCTCTGGATTGTGTATCTGAATAACTTCTTGAATCAGAAGAGATACATGTATCTATATTTTTTTTTTTGAACAAATGTTTTATTAACCTGTGGTGGAAACAAAATGTTATCAGGAAATACAGCACAGCCCCATAGGTTTGCACTGTAAGACAATCACAAGTAGTATGAGATTTAAGATATTTAAACATGTGGTGCAGAGGCAATTTAAAGGTAGCAAAAGTGGGAGAAGAAGCTTCAAATACAATACATTCTACACTAAGAAAAGTGATGATCCACCACAAATATTAGTATAGTTGGTAAGAAACCTTAAAGATTATGGGGCTTCTCAGTTAGAATAGGTTTACTGGGGAACACTGGTGGATTCTTTAGCTACCTTGCAGAAACAGAGTTCCCAAAGACTGATAGAACATTCCCCCCCCCCCCCCGAAACTATAAATGGATAATACATGTATTCATATTCCACTTCATACTGCAGTTTGAGTGTTTAACAAAACCAAATAGGTCATGGAGAACTTCGTAGTTCCCCAGGCAACCAGCAAAGTTTGATTCACTTGTGTTTATTCATATTTTGTTTAGTTGAACACTCCTCATGAATTCAGTCGCTGTATGTGTTTGACCAGTATCTCACCTCCTCCACTCAGAATGGAAGACATGCTAATTTTCTACTGCATACCTGCTTCGTGACTAGAATAGTCACTATGTGGAGACTACTAAGACAAACTTACTGTAATATATAGCAGGCTCATAGGCATTGATTTAAGTACAGATTAGATAATAATCGTTAACTCTTCTTTAGTTAAGTAAGAAACTGAAGCATTCATTGCTTTAAAGGCACTGAAATAATAAAATCTCTGTGTTACCTGTATAATTATAAC
Organism: Podocnemis expansa; assembly: GCA_007922195.1. NCBI lineage: Eukaryota > Metazoa > Chordata > Testudines > Podocnemididae > Podocnemis > Podocnemis expansa. The sequence goes on from ML682013.1 coordinate 21,130,263, forward strand.
ATTGCAGATGTTCATCATAAATGTAGTTTGTGGAAATCATGCATTGATTGTAATTGAACATAATGTTCATCCTCTCCAATGTGTTGACATATTATTTTTAGCATTACTTATAGGAAAATGATCTACATATCCTTAGTTTATCTGAGATGTCAAGGCTTAATTAATAGAAGTTTGTACTTTGATATCCTTGGGTCATAATGAGTTTCAGAAGTGCGTTCTTGTTGTTCCTATTGCAGTTGCTTAACTTTAGAAGAAACATTAACCAACTACGGTCAGAGACATTTTAACCACTTACAAATTACAATTGTGTTTTGGTCACAATCATTGAGTAAAACATTATCCAGCTTCATCTGGCACCTAAAAATGTTAGAACTAAGCAAGGCATAGCACCTCACATGCATGGTAAGTGTGTCAATGCCATGGTAGTCACAAAAGATGTGTAAATTTTCCTCCTGTCAGAGCTTGATCACACATACAAATTCTATCAACATAGCTCTATCAGGGTGAGGGAGGAAAAAAAACATCCCTGTCTGACACAGCTCTGTCACTAAAACACCTAATGAGGAAAAGTTCTTTTGTCAAAGCCATTCAGGGAGGTGGTGTTCTAGCTCCCATAGAAACACTTCTGACAGTGTAGTCTGCATCTTTGCTAGGGGACTATGTTATCATAGCTATGCAGATGTTGGCTCCACATGTAGACATAGCCTTTGTTATTGCTGATTGCCGTTTGGCATTTTTGGAAATGCAGCAGATAAATAAATATCCAGCTGGACCAAACATGTTAAGAGAATGTCTTGCCTCATTTTCTTTTGCAAAGCACAGATATATTCTTAAGAATTACTTGATTTATGCAAGAATTATTTGTTGCTGCTGACTTAATGTTTACAATGGGAAGATCATAACCTTAATTTTTTTTGTAAGCGTGGCTAGAAAACACTGTAAGTTTATCACTGAAGGAAAATATTACTGCATCTAGAGACCTCTCACTTTGCTAACTTCTTGCTTATAAAGCATTTCTTGTATAAAACTGCATTGCCAGGTCCCAGTTCCACTGAAGACACATTAATCCCACAACAAATTGCTCTGCTTCTTAGAACTGTTAGAAAATATATCAAAGGTTCACTTGGTAGTCATCAGCTGGACTCTACCACAATGTTAATATATCAGTTTTCCCATTTAATTGCATGATCACTGTTTGTTAATTTAATCTACAACAGATCAATGGGACTGAACTATGGAGTACATTATTTTGAATGAACAGTAAGTGAATGAGTTGTTTGTGCTGCCTTAGTATTCTGTTGAATAGAAGGGCAATCAATTGGCCTGAAAGAATTAACTGCAGAGCAGAAATGTAAAGTGTCTGACCTCTCCCACTTCCTCCCATTCCCAACGAGGTTGTAAAGTGCTGGGCATTCTGCACATTGCATACACACATACTCATAATTCTACTAAAGCTGGCTTGTGTAGTCTTCTGGCTGTCTAAAAATGGAGTACCTCATACTGTTTTTGCACAATGCCCCCTTCATCCACCCCTTTCCAGTGTTGTGTAGTTAACTATATGATTGGAAGTGCTAGATTAATAATTCCAGTTTGTGAAAACTGAGGTGACCAATCTAATTACTGAACTGTGGCTCAAGTGTTCATGAATCCTATGGACGTGTTTAGCGTTTGATCTCTAGAAACCTTACGTTTCTCTGTCTCTCTGTACTTTCCCAACAACCCGTAGTACTGAGAATACAAATGATACTTCAGCATTGTTAGGCACACAGATGTTAATGTAAAAGCTACCCTGAGCATGTTCGGTAATAGTCCTGTTTCCTTATGCCAATGGAAAGTAGTAACTTTAAAACATAAAATAGCAATAACTGCTTTCTAATGTTTTTTTGTGAGTCAAGGGTTTGGGTGGCATTTAAGGTAATCCCAGTTTTCTTTCAACCTTTGTCTAAAAATAGTTACCCTTTGGAATGACCTTCAAAGTGCTACAAACAAGGGCCCTGTGGCGCTTTGAAAGTCTAACAAATTGATTTATTCCATGAGCTTTCATGGGAGAAAATCCCAGTTCAAGCATCTGACTATTTTCACACATGAAAGCTCATGCAATAAATAAATTTGTTAGCCTTAAGTGCCACAGGATCCCTTTATTTGTTTTGCTGAACTAGACCGACATAGCCACCCCTTTGGAACTTCAAAGTCCTGTTTCTTGTTTATTGCTTTACATTTTCTGATGTATAGGCTCTGCAGCATGGCACTACTGGCAGTCTTTTTAACCTGGCCTATGTCTGCACTAGGGAACTGTTCCTCAATAAGTCTTTACATTATAGTAAACATAGTTTAGTTATTGTGCATCCACGCTGCAGTCTTTATAACGGCATGGTGTGTTCACACTGTTGCTTGCATTTTTACCAGAAAGAGCATTGAATTGTGGGGACTTATCCCACCTTTCCACTCATCAGCTTCCAGCTCTCGCACCCCTGAATAGGAGAGGAGCACTGAGGCCTGTGGGGCTTGTAGTTCCTTTCTGTCACTCACCGTAGCTCCTAGCAACTCGCTCTCTCTTTCAATGTTGCTCCCTACTTCCTGTGTCTCCACTATCTTCTCCTGAAAGCATGGATCCAAGTCTACTCACCAGTATCTCTTGCACCACGATAAACACATCTTGGCTGGTCTCAGTGCGTATTGAGCTCTGAATCAGCACAGAAGTGGAGGAAGCAGAGCTGCTGGCTGCCATGGAGAACAGCACTGCATTGCTGAATTGTTTCACAGAGCACCTGTACTCAGTGCACCACCACTTCTGATTACGAAAGACAAACCAGGAGTGGTGGGACTGCATTGTTATGCATGTCTGGGAAGATGAACAGCAGCAACAGAACTTCTGAATAAGTAAAGTCGCCTTCATGGAACTGTGTGAGGAGCTTGCATCTGCCCTTTGGCACAAGAACACCTGAAAGAGACCTGCCCTCACCCTGGAGACACGTGTTCTAATTTCTATATCGAAGCTGGCAGTGCCAGACTGCTACCAGTCTTCAGCAAAACGGTTTTGAGTCGGCAGGTCTACCTCTGGAGCTGTGTTATCACAGGCGTGCAGGGTCATCAATCTCATTCTGCTGTGAAAGACTGTCACTCTTGCCAGTGTGTGTGAGATAGTGGACAGATTTGCAGTTACTGGATTCCCTAACTGTGGTGGCACAATGGATGGCACACATCTCAATACTGGCTCCGGACCATCTCGCAAATGAGTACATAAGTAGGAAGGGCTACTTTTCCATATGCTACAGGTACTTGTGAATCACCATGGACATTTCACTGACATAAGTGCTGGGTCATCGGGGAAGGCAGCTGATGTTCATATTTTCAGGAATATGGTTCTGTACTGGAAATTACAAGCAGCAACCTTCTTCCCAGATGAAAAAAGTCACAGTTGGGGGTATGGAGATGCCCATAGTGATCCTAGGAGACCCAGCATACCCGCCAATGCCATGACTTATAAAGCCTTATATAGGCATCTTGGATGCCAGCAAGGTGCAGTTCAGTTACAGATTGAGTAGGTGGAAAATGATCATGGAGTGTGCCCTTTGGAGACTGAAGGGGCACTGGAGGTGTCTGTATGAGAGGCTTGACTTAAATGAAGATATTCCCATCATCATCACGGTGTACTGTGTCCTTCATTACCTTGGTGAATTCCCTCCCAAGTGATTCCCTCCCAGGTGGGCCACGGATGCTGATTGCCTCTCCGGCACGTACGAGCAGCCAGATACCAGGGGCATTGGGGGGCACTCAGTGGGGAGCCATTTGGATAAGGGAGGCACTGAGGAACCATTTTAGTAATGAAAACCCTTAACAAGGCACCTATATTTTACTGTGAAAATTTGATGCTGAAAGCTGTGGGGCATTGCAACAGCAAGGGCAACATGTCCTGGGCTGTCTTGGATAAACATTGTTTATGCTTTAGCTAAAGTTGGTTCTGTATTAATAAAGAATAAAAGTACAGTGTGAGCATCCTTTTTTATAATTTTTATTGTAAACTCACTAGTCACTGAGCATGCATACCTGTCACCAGTGGCGTTGCTGGTGTTGGGCACCCCGGGGCACGTGCCCCAGGTCCTAATGCTAGTGCCCCGGACCTCTGGCCCAATTGGGCCGGGGATCCAGGACCCGATCCCTGGCAGTCCGCGGCCGCAGCGGCTGTCTCTCCGGCTGGGCATCTGGGGCCTGGCTGGCTGCCTGGCAGGCCCTGCCCCCTGGCCACAGCCAGGGGTGGCTGTGCTGCTGCCGGCAGCTAGGCTGCGGCTGTGCCGCACCGCACCGTGGCCTAGCTGCCAGTGGCGGCGTGGCCTCCCCCTGGCCCTACCCCCGGCCAGCGGGTGCGGCCTTGTGGCTGGAGGCGGGGCCTGCCCTTGGGGGCTGGGCCTGTGCCCCGGGTCCCTCCTCGCCCCAGCGACGCCCCTGCCTTTCACTGGTGAGGCCCATGAAAGGGTCTTAAATGTGTGTGTATGTCCAGGAGTCATTCGCCTACATCTGTTAAGGGGTGAATGTGGGATTGTAATGAAGGGGTCCTTGGTGTCCACAGAAATGCTTATTGGGAGTCTGGGGGGGGGTATGTCATGAAATGCTGTTGTGTCTGAGGGGGTGGGGATGGGTGAGCTTGTAGATACTGTGACTGGAGAGCAAGAAATGTCCTAAGGTTTGGGTCAGCAGGAATGTTTAAAAATTCCTTTGAGAGCTGCAAGGGGTGTTGCCTGCTAGTTAAGTAACTGAATAACAGAGCAGAAATACATATTGATTTTTAATAACAAAAAAAAGATGTTTACTGATGCCAACAATTAATTTATATATATATTTTAACAGTAATGATGTGTTTTAATGACAGCTTGCTTTTTAAACCATACAGCTTTTGGATCTTTACTGAAAACTTATTGGCTGATGACGTATTGCAGAATGAAGGATTTGTTGAAGTAAATCATCAATCTGAAGTTACTTTTAGTTAACATTCAGCAATAAAAGTGAGCCCTAATTCATGGGTGGGAACAGGGGAGAAGAGTGGAAGAACAATTGCCTTCAGTACTGGAAAAAATACAAAATGTCATGGTCCTACACACAAAGTACTCATTTCATTTTAGCTTTGTCAATGTAATTCTTAATTTAATATTCAATGTTATATATATTGATTTTCAAAGAAACTTGTGGGCCCTCTCAAAAAAAAAGTAATTAATATGACTTATTAGCTATAAAGAGGTCTTTGGGTACACAGAAAACTGAAACAAAGCATTCTGCAGACGGAATAAACCTAGGTCCTTTGGTCTCTCATAAGTCATGTGTCCCAATCCCCTAATCATTTTTGTTGCCTCCACTGGACTCTTTCTAATTTGTCAACATCCTTTTGGTAGGGGAGGGCCCAAGACTGGACACAGTATTCCAGATGCAGCCACACCAGTGCTGAATAGAGGGGAATAATCACATCCCACGATCTGCTCGCAATGCTCCTACTGATACAGCCCAATATGCTATTAGCCTTTTTGGCTAGAAGAGCACACTGTTGACTCATATCCATCCACCATAACTCCAAGGTCCTTTTCTACTGTACTGCTGCTTAGCCGATCGGTCTGCAGCCTGTAGCAGTGCCCTGTCTCTGCCTTGGCCCAGAACCACATGTATAAGAGAAAGATGTCAGCAACACATTGGGGTGCAGATGTGGGGTTATCTCTCCACACAACCTCCAATAGGTACAAACTGGATAAACCCTTCATATATTCTTGTTACCCCTAGAAGTGTTCAACTTCATTAGAATCTTGCTTAAAAAATTCTATTACTAAATTGAAATATTTGAGTCATAATTTTCAGAAAGTACTCTTCTTTTATACAGCTTCCCTTTAAACAAACAACCTGTGTTCAGCCAACATTGCCTTTTTTCCCCACTCTTAGGTCACTTTCAATTTTCTCCACCATAACTCATCTACCCTAACATAAGCTGAGTACACCGGCAGAGCCAGGAGAAACCTTACAATGAAGGAACACAGGGCCCGCAGGAATATTTTTAAGTTCAATAACAGTATAATGATAATAGTAATTTAAGACTATGAATAAAGATGAGCTTGAAAAATAAAATTAACAATCTTCATTGAAAGATTTTTTGATAATGGTTCTATAAGAGCCTTACACAAACTTATAGACTTTTTCAAGACAGAGCACTACTTTCTGTGCTTTCCAATTTTAGAGAATTAAAGGTTTGGATTCCACAAAACTCTGGCAACCAGAATAGCATTTAAAAATCCTCCGCAAAACAACATAGGCACTAATCTTTGCAACTAGTAGTGTGGATTTTTTGTTTGGTTTTTTTTTCTGTTTTGTTTTTAAATCTAAAGTTAATTTAAAAGACTAAGTTGTACAAAGTCAGGGAAAATTAAGTAAAGCAGCTTTACCTACTGATTTTCTTCATTACTAGACATGCCTCCCCCCTCAGGCTGTCTTAGGGATTTCAGGGCACCAGGCAAAACACTCCTCCCCCTTTCACCAGGGAAGCTGGTCCCCGCTAAGAGGCAGCTTTAACTCTGCAGCAGGAAACTTGGGGAACCCCCTACCTGAGCATGTTCTATCCAGCCCCTAGTCTACCCCCCCCCTCCAGAAGTCCCCCTGGCTCCCACTATCTTACTTAACATATTGTAGTGCTGAGAGAATTCCCTATCCCTGCTAGGCAGGCCAGGAAACTTGCAAGTCCTGGCTGCACCTAATCTGGGGTGGGATTTAGCCCCTTCAGCAGGAAGCTTGGAGGGGCAGTCCCCCTGCAGATGTAAAAAAAATCTGACTGAGCTCAACATCAACTTGGCAATTTTGAGAGAATGGGAATCCCTTTGAGACCTTTCCAGCCAAGTAGATTAGGGAATTTAGAAGCCCTCGCTGCAGCTGGGCTGGGGGTGGGTTCATCCCTAAGGGGCAGAGGAGGGGGATGCAGCTGCCAGTCTGGCCCTCACTTTTGCAGCTCCTTCAGGGACTGAGGCCCCTTTTAGCCTCAGTGTAGTGGGAGGCTGGGGGCAGCACCTCCTCTCCCATTCTAGGCAGCCAATTCCAGGCAATCCAGGCTAGCCATTAGTGCACACCTCCCTTAATTACCAAGTTGTTCCTGAGGGAATCCCTCCTCTCTCTTGTTGTCTGGGGAGGGCCATAAACTAGAACTATCATAATGGAAATAGTTGGTAATCTTTTAGAGTTTAGGGACACTATATATAATGTTCTCAGAATTCCTTGAATAGCAAATCTGACAGGATTAGGTTAGAATATTTTTATCATTTTGATAAGAAAGCATAGAAAAATATTTTTAATGAAACCTGGTCAACAAAGTCTTTTGCACATCAGAAGGATCTTCTTAAGAGTTCTGCAAGCGTATCTTAAGTGTAGTCTACTCTGCAGTGTACATCTTGAACAGGGGTTAAAGTATAATTTGGGAGGCCCCGGAACCCTCCTAAATTGGCAGGTACCGCTCATGGCAGGGTAGGCCCCCCTCATGCCTCCTTCACCCACCCTCGCTGTTCAGGGGTTAAAGTATAATTTGGTGGGCCCTGGAATCCTCCTAAATTGACAGGCCTTCCTTAAACAGGTCCGGGTCCACACTCCATGAAGGTCCAGGCCCATAAATGCTTGCTCCCCACCCAGCTACTGCCCCCCAGCCCAGGTAGGCATTTGCAACCACTTCTGAGTACCACATGCATCGGTTATTGCTCTGCTCCACCCCCTGCTACACATACATGCGCACAGGGATGCACCTCCAGCTACGCCCACCCACCCTGCTGCATTTACACACACACACGCGCGTGTGCACGCACACACACACACTCTGTCCCACACAACCCCAAGCAGCATTCCCTGTCCCCTAGCAGCTTGGTGTCCCCTCCCCCCAGCCCCACTGTGGGACTCCTTTGGGCCCAGCCAAGGCCTTCCCTTGGCTGTTTGCATGCTGGCTGACTGCTGGGAGCTGCTTCCCAGTCACAAGCTGCTCTGTCCTGCAGGGGAGAGACTTACAAACTCCCAGCCTTCCACAGCTGTCTGCTGGCTGGGTTTAAGGTGGTACAGGGCTTCAGGTGGAACCTACCAGAACTCTGCATTCTGGCTGCTCGGTTCTTCCTCTATTTTTAGGGGGCCTAGAATGCTGCCTGCCTTAAAATAGGGGGGCCAAGAACTGCACTCCGGCGCGTTCCCCCTTACTTTAACTCCTGATCTCCAATACGTTGTTCTCTTTCTGAATTGGCATCAAAACTACTCATATTATTATACTACTTGGACCGTTTCAAGAGTGTACTTGCTTTAAATTGAATCAATGGATACATTAGCAAGCTAAGTTAAATTATGTGAACATTTACTGAGCTGACATCTCCCAGCTGCTGCTTTTTTTTTGCTGCTATTCCCTCTTACCTTTTAGTCTTTTAACTTACCAGAAAAGAACAGAATGTGGTTTCATATAGAAATCCATTGAGTTGGAGTGCAGTATACATAGCAAGCCCTTAATATCCTGTACATAACCATCAAGAATATGCCTTAGGCAGAGCCCACAGAATTTTTAAAAAAATCCCTTTTCAGGAGTAACAAAAGTTGAGAGGAAGCAAAAATACTGTGCAAATACTGGAGTGAAAACAAAATCAAATGGTGAAATGAGGAGTTGAGTGATGAGAGGAACATTCATGTGGGTGAGTGTACATACATGCAAAAATCAGTGATTACATGTATTTATCTGACTTCTTGGCTGTTTTTTTGGGTTATCTGTTTAGATTCTGGGAAAAGGAGATCATTTGCATGGAAATCACAGAGCTTTGATTTCTACTCTCACTGTCTTTGGGTATGGATTCACCTCAGTTTACCTTTAATATCTCTTGCCTCTAATGTCTCTCTGGTAATGTAATACCTTTTCTTAATGTTACATGACAGAATAGGGATTTGGTGGCTTTTGACCTCAGGATCAACTGATACACAATTGCTTAACAAATCTAGATTTCTGGACAGTTATCAATACAGTCTCACAGCACTTTGTTACACTTTTTGAGTTGGAAGATAGCAACTAGATACATAATAAACAAAGTAGAAGAAAGTCTTGGATTCAGATGCAATAACAATGTGAAATTACCTAGCAGAGTTTTCTAAAGGTGCTTCCCTAAGTAGAGAGATTTCTGCAATAATGTGCCTCTGCTTTTGGGACACTCAAGAATTAATTCTCGTTTAGGCAGTTGGTATACTAAGTGACTATTCCTAATAATTTGGTACAAAGTCCTACTTTACCATTAGTATAGTAATTTTTAATTGCCTTTAGTTATACATGATGGTTTTCCCATTTCTACTTAAACAGTTTATGATAAAGATCTACAAAGTTCTTGTTCAAATAGCTATCTTTATAGACTTTCATTCTCTCTAGGCTCTCTCTCAAACACATCCTATAGTTAACAGCAGAAGTGCATCCCAAAGGAGATGACACTATGGCAAATTGTTCTTTTTTAGAGCATAGAATGTTTTCCATTTGGATTTAAGTTATCTGACCACATCATTCTTTTCTGATTTTTGATATTTCCATTCTGAAATACTAGTGCAAGTAGGTGTGCATTTTCTCTGCTGCAATGAGCACTTCTAGATGCCTTTCTACTGTTTTCAGTTACAATTACTATGGTATCTGCATTGCTCACAACATTAATGGTTAATGTTAGCTTGATCAAATACTATAATACAAGCTGTCAGTGTGATGTATTTTAGCAACTGGACTGTGAAAGATATAAAGGAGGGTTCTTCCATACTTCAAAAAATTGCAATAAAGTGCCATTGAAGCTCAGTTAATCCTGGCTGAGCTCCAGGGTGACTAGAATAAAGCCCTTAATAAGTAGCTATATTCCTGTCTTAGTTGTATTTTCCAGTTACATACTATGGCAATCGATGTCATATGAAGAATGACTTAGTAGATAGTTGTGTGACTGGGATGCATGTGTGGTGTTTGGTGTTTTTTTGCTGGTGGTGAGGAAATATTTAAGCAACTATTGATAATGTGTCATTCATAATTAAAGGCTTTAAAGAGCAGATAGCAATGTTGAATTACATTACAGTTGCACTGAATTGTGATAGGTGCTAAATGGACACACAGGAATATTCCCTTAGTGTTTATGGCCAAGAGTTTCAAGTCACTTACTGTTGATTTTGGGTACCCTGCTTGAGGCATTTAGAAAAGCCCTATCCACCCCTTCATCAAGGCAAGTACTTTGTGCTTCTGAAAAATAAGTCCCTTTAAAGATATGTCAGGTAGTGCACTCCAAATGCTGGTCATTCTTGAAAATGTTGGGATATAATCTAAAAAAATGTAAAAGGGCTATGCTGAAATATGCTTTCTCAATTCCGTGGATCTTAAACAGAATAATCCTATAACTATCCCCAAATGTCCCTCGATTTAGCCATTGTTAATTGGCTTATTTGTGGTAGGCATTGTATCAAATCCTTTCTTAACGAGGGATTTGAATGAGAAGAGAAGAGTTGCTGTACAGATCAGCTCATGGAACCTTTCACTTAGGTAGTGCAACCCATTTTTGAAGTACTGTGCCTGGTACAGTTTGTACATTTAACTAAATGAGAGTCAAGGCACTAGTCTCAGTGTTGGCTATTGGACTGGAGAACACTAGAATACCTATGTAGTGTGTGTGCATTATTAAAAGAAACTGTAGTGAGAATGCAAGTGCAAAAAAAAATATTGGTGATGCTTCTGTCTGGTCCTCCTCTGCTTATGCTTATAATTCTTGAAAACACAAGGAAGTGTTCTTGAACTTAACCCATTTCCCTTTTCTCTGGATGTTCCTGGGAAGTCTTGGTCTTCTATCTTGCTAGGCAGACAGTCCAGGGCAGGTGGGTTACTTTGAGTTTCCTACTAGACAGGATTTCTACAGTGATTTACAAGTCAAATAATTTTTACACATCTGAGGTTTCTCCAGGTTCAAGCTATGACTCTTCTTTTACTTTTTTTAGGATGTGAGATACCTTTTTTTCCTTTCAGTTTTTTCACTCTGGTTCTCAGTTGGCTTTGTGACTGTTACTGAAATGTTCAGTATGGGGAAAAAAAAAATCATTGTTGTATTATTGTATTTTGTTACCTTCTGGAAGCCTCAGACATGAACGAGAATCCCATTTAGCTAAGTGCTGTATAAACACTAAACAAAAAGATGGTCTTTGTCACCAAAGAATTTTCAATTTAAATAATATTTAGACTGTCCTTTAGTAGCAAAATGAATGAAATCCCTACCCTGCCAGCCAGTGTAACCTGAAACCAGGGGGAAGACTTTTGTTACTGTTCTCATCCAATAAGCATGTTGACTCCAGTTCTGTGGAAAGAAAATTCTGCCATTATTTCAGGAAAAAAGCAAAAGATACTGAAATTCTCCTTTAGGCATTCAGTTCAGGCTACTTTGACTGCTTCTAGGTCTTCTGCCTGAAGTGGGTTTGTTTTGTGAGATTAAAGCTGAAACTATACATTTTCCTTACAATTCCCATTGTTAAAACGCTCATAACGGGGAGATAGACAGAGAGAACCAAAAGAGGGAGGGAAGCTCTTGCATGTGTCCTGCGTGCATATATTGTGAACAGGCACATGTTCAGCTTCTTCAGCTTCCCCAAATCCCACTCAGTCTGTGGCTCCAATATTATTAGTTCGCCAATATTTCCGTTAAAGTGGGGAGTTCATCCAGTCTTTTATATTATTTTTGGTTCCATGCTGGTGCTAGTACTTTCTAACAACTTACTGGGCTCAGAGATATGAGCGTGGAAAGCTCTGCAGAAGGCAATAGAATCGTCTTAGATGACAGGTCAGGAGAGAATGTTCCTATTGTTATTGCTATGGGTGAAGAAAACTTTTGAGTCCTTCACATATGTTCTAGGAATAAAGGAATTACCATGTTGGATGAGATCTAGTCCAATATTTTGTCTACGAGCATGGCCAGTACCAGATACTTCAGAGGAAGATGTAAAAAGTTTTGCAGTAGGTAGTTTATGTGAAACTGATTTAGTCATTTGCTCTGTTACACTACTAATTCAGAGAATATGTGAGGCTGGTCTCAACTTCCCTTTTCAGAAATTAATGAATTCTCAGAGTGGTAGTAATAGTAATTTTCCCTTTCCTGTTCATTTTAGCTAGCAGAGATTGCTATACACATCCCAGATCTGGACTGGTGAATCAGAAAATGTAGAAATAGAATTTCATCTGATAACAATGAGCTACAAAGGAAACAGAAATAGAGATTGTTGTCCCCAACCCCCTTCTCACCACACACAAATTCCTGCTGCACCAGGAATAAAGAATGCTTGAAAAAATTGTCTTGTTTTATTTCTTGCAGTTTATCATAAACTATTAGGAATGTCAAGCCTTGCCTTCTGTAGCTTCATAGAAGACTCCATGGTACATGGAGCCAGAGGCAGTGCATCCGAGAGTGCTGAGGGAGTTGGCTGATGTGATTGCAGACACGCTGGCAATTATCTTTGAAAACTTGTGGCAATTGTGGGAGGTCCCAGGCAACTGGAAAAAGGCAAATATAGTGTCCATCTTTAGGTCCTGGGTTCAAGCCCCAAGGGGTTGGACTCGATGTCCCTCCCAACCCTATGATTCAATTCTGTTCTAAAAGGGAAGAAAGAGGATCTGGGGAACTGTAGGCCATTCAGACTAAACTCAGTCTTAGGAAAAAGCATGGAGCAAATCCTCAGGGAATACATTTTGTGGCACCTGAAAGAGAGGAAGGTGATTGGGAACAGTCAGAATGCATTCATCTGTGGCAAGTCGTGCCTGACCAACCTACTTGCCATTTGTGGTGAGATGACTTGCTATGTGGACATGGAAAAAGTGATGCACTTGATATACTTTGACTTTAGCAAAGCTTTTGATACAGCCTCCAACAGTAGTCTTGCCAGCAAGTTACCAAACTGTAAGATTAGAAAGTGGATAGAAGCATAGCTAGTTGATCAGGCTCAACAGTTTGAATGTTTAGTTGCCAGCCAGTATCAAGAAGACTGTCCCAGGGGTCAGCCCTGCGGCTAGTTTTGTTCAATATGTTCATTAATGCTAGGGAGGGATGGGGTCTATTGCACCCTCAGCGAGTTCACAGGTGACACTAAGCTGGGTGAAGAGGTAGATGCACTGAAGGGTCGGGATAGGGTACAGAGTGACCTAGGCAAATTGGAATATTAGAACGAAAGAAATTTGATGATGTTAAACAAGGAGAAGTTCAGAGTCCCTTACTTAAGATGGAAGAATCCTATGTGCTGCTACAGAATGGGGACAAACTACCTAAGCAGCGGTTCTGCGGAAATGGACCTTGGGGTTACAGTACATAAGAAGCTGGATATAGATCAACAGGGTGCCCTTGTTGCCAAGACAGCTAAGGCATATTGGGCTGCATTATTATAAGCATTACTAGCAGATTGAGAAAAGTGATTATTCCCCTCTATTTGGCGCTGGTGAGTTCACATCTGGAATACTGTTTCCAGTTTTGGGCCCCTCAGTTGAGAAACAATGTGGATAAATTGGTGTGAGTTCAGGAGAGGGCAACACAAATGATTAAGGGGCTGGGGAAAGTGACTGATGAGGAGAGGCTGAGGAAACTGAGCTTCTGTAGTCTTCAGAGGAGAAGAGCAAGTTGGGACTTGCTAGCAGTATTCAACTATGTGAAAGAAGGGTGCCAAAAAGGATGGAGCTAGGCTGTTCTCTGAGATGGCAGAACAAGGAACAATGATCTCAGATTGCAATGGGGGAGGTCTAGGTTGGGTATTAGTGAAACAGTTTTTCACTAGGAGGGTGGTATACCCCTGGAGTGGGTTACCTGGGGAAATGGTAGAATCTCCATTCTTAGAGCTTTGTAAGGCCTGGTTTGACAAGGCCCTGGACGGTATGATTTAGTTGGTGTTGGTCCTACTTTGAGCAGCGAGTCGGACTAAATGACCTCCTGAAGTCCCTTCCAAGCCTAATCTTCTATGATTCTATACATTGTAAAGAAGCCAAAAAAAAGCAGAGACACCATCCCCTGCAAGCCATACTTATGCTATCTCTGAATCTTGCATACACCAATTTGTAATGATCTCCCTCCCTGATGATGAATTATTTTATTTCCTTCTTCTGTCTTAGAATGAATCCTGATGAGCAGTATATGTGTTTGGGGAGCCACTTAGTTCATTTCCTACACTAGCTACCTAACTAATTTTTTTTATCAAGTATTATACATGTGTAAGCTTTGTGGGAAGGAAGGTGAAAACAGGGCAATGGTTCATAGGCACCAAAACCATCAACCTCGAACTTATTAGTTGGAATTAATAAATCTGAACTAACTTTTCCTAATGTAGACAAAGCCTTTGAGACTGCCACTGAGGGGGGGCAGTAGTTGTTTTTGTGACATGAACATGCGTGTGTTAGGAACTAAGTCAAGATCACCAATTCATTTTACACTGGCTATTGAACAGCATGTCGTGAGGGGAAAGTTAATCTCTGTTAATCTTGCAGTTTTCAGATAGATAACCTAGAAGTGAAAATCTCAGTCACGTTACTCAGGCTCATACAGTCCCACTAGACAGCTTTTTTGTTTTTGAACAGACCACTTATTAAGCCACTTCCTTTATAATCATTAAATTAATTATGTAAACTGAAGGAAAATGGTATGTGAATTAAAGGTCTCCTAAATCCAGCTAACTCAACTGTTTAAATTATGTTGCTGTTTATAATCCTTCAGGGGGAGATTGCCATTTTTTAGGCCCAGTCATATGACCCTCAACTCCCTTGAAGTCAGTAGGAATTGTAGTTGCTCAGCACCTCACAGAATTGACCCTCAGTTGTAAAAATGATGATACAGGTGCATCAGCAGGAGAGTAGATCTCATTATACATGCTAATAAGTACGGAAACTAATGAGTATAACCTTTACAAACTTAGCATAGCAGTAATAAACCTTTTTTAAGTGTCTCACTTTAGTATTGTATCAGTAATTGTGGTGTTATGGATTTTGTACGCTGACGTGGTTGTGCATGGAAAACATATAGTGAAACAAGGTGACAATTACAGCTGTAATTCAAGGTTGAGGATGGCACTGCATCAACTAAAGTGTATTTCCCTAGCTCCTTGCTGCGCAAGAGGAATAGTGAAGAGGTGCTGGTTAGATGGCAGCTGTTTTCATTTTCCCAGGGTCAGCAAACTACAGTAGAACCTCAGTGTTATGAACTGAGCAGTCAACCACATGCCTCATTTGGACCCTGAAGTATGCAATGAGGCAGCAGCTGAAACCAGGGGGGTGGAGGTGGGGGAGATGAAGCGAATACAGTTCAGTATTGTGTTCAATGTAAACTAAAAATAAAGGAAAAATTTTTAAAAAATGATTTGACAAGGTAACAAAATCACTTCTGTGCTTGTTTAATTTAAATTACAATGGTTAAAAACCTAGCATTCTTCTACATAGTAGTTTCTTAAAAGTTACAAAAAACCTCCATTCCTGAAGTGTTTGTAACTCTGTGGTTCTATGGTAGTCTATGTATTTATGAAACCTCAAAAACTGTACCAAGTAAAGTACTTCATGTTTCATTCCTACCTTTATAGATCAACTAGAGCATATATGGAGTTCAGTGTGCTTATGAGCAGATTATTAATTGTGTTTCAGTTGTGGTGAGATTTAAGGCATTTGGTGAAGACAAATCTCCATTTAAGTGAATGCCTATTATCAGGAACTATTTGAGATGGAAAATACATTTTGATATTCTTTTAATCTTACTTTAGTAATAAAATAGTGTTTTTTCCTGAAGACTCAGATTAATTAATAGTAATCAAAAGAGTAAAGTCATAATTTACACAGATAATTTTTTTTTCAAGTGTCTATGGAAACAAGACCAAGTTGGCACATTGAGGTGTTGCAAAAACCTCCTACAGCAGGTCTTGAAGTGGAGTACTACAAATAATCAAGGGACCCATGTGTCTTAGCTCTGCAAAGCATACATCAAAATGTTTGCAGAACTAGTATGGATTTCTTTTGTTGTAGTACATATTAAATAATGTCTAAATAGATTTGCCTGCTAATATCTCTGAAGCAAAATGTAATTTTAGAGCAACATACCTAATTGTGGAAATGTGTTCTTTGTGCTTCACTAAGATGTCACTTTATAATCACAGTTCTATAGTGCTAAAGTTGAGGGACCTGCTTATTATGCCAGTTGAACAGTAAGTCATGATTTAGTATGGAATGGTATGTTTGGCTTTTACCTTTATTTATTTTATCCTCTTCCAGAACATACATGAAGCTTAGTTTCTCGAAACTACCAAGGGAACTACATTCTTAAATTTAATCCAGTCATTTGTGTGGTGCTACCATACCTAATGCTGGACAGAGTAATTATTAGCTGTTGTATGCTGGCTCTGATTTATTGAAAGCTACATGGCTTGCTGAATTATGTTATGAATGTGAAAGCAAACTTGCAGGCTTCCTTAGACCTAAGGAGAAAAGTGGCTGCACAGGAGAAGCGGAGAATGTAAATGACTTTTTTTTTCTGTGTTAAAAAAAAAAAATCTCTCTTACAGAAAAATAAGTATGCAACAAGATATGAAAATATTCCCTCATGAAGGAAAGCTTTAGATTTGTACCTCTTTCTGCAGCAGCCTCTTGTGTTTTCACAATAGTTTTACATAAGTGTTAGCCTTACCACTACAGAAAAGGAGTTAAGGTTTCAAGAAATTCTAGTATAGGCTTTTAGAGTGATACAAGTGTATGTAGAATCATGTGTGTTAATAACTGGTGTAAACCAAGAAAATTGAAGTAAAATTTAAATAGATAAAACTTTTTTTGTTTCCATTGTGCCTGTCTCTCATTCTGTAAGTCTTTATCCACCTCCTTTCACAGAAAATTGCAGTAAAAGAGAATCCTAGTTACTAGCTAGGATTTAGCTTAAGACACTACACCTGTAATATGGGTCTCAATTTTGGTAGCATGTTAGTAACCTTCTACAAGATGGAAGTAGATACTTTGCAGAGCAGGTTAAGAGAGTCTTGAGAGGAAATTTCTGGACAAAAAATTGATTAAAAATGGAAAATACACTAAAACATGAAACTTTCACTTGTAAAATATCCAATTCAGTTAATTATACAAAGATTTAACATTAGTTTACACTGAGGACATCCATTACTGGTGGAGCTGCACCCCAGTTGCTGCACCTGTGCAAAACTGCTAGTGTAGATGTGCTATGTAGGAGCAAATCAATTTTCAACAGAGCAGAATGTATGCATAAGAGGTTTGCACCAATCCAGCTATACCAGTGACTAAAACCTTAACATAGACAAGGCTTATTCCTCCTGTTATAAGAGGTAGGTTTTTCTGGCTGCGTTTCAAGATTAAGATGGAATGGCAACACTGTTGCCTGTCTACTTTTTTCCCTGAATATTTATTATATTCTAATATACATATATATTCTATGGATATTCCTATGGAACTAATTTGATCTTTCTGGCTGAGTAATGATATATTCTATAAAACCGAAACCCACATTTATCGTATTGGGTGATATGTATGACGCTGAAGATCTAATAGTCTTAGTCCAAGCTTCTGTATTGGCTATAAAATCTATAATTTATTTCAGTCTTATAGACATTCCCTGCTTCATCTCTTCCTTAACTGAGAAGATTTATTATTGAAACCTGTTGTTGGTAATATTGACTCATAAAGAACCACAGGATTTTTTTAATAGACTGTATACTGTCTGATTCAGTTTGGGAAATCACTATTCATCAATATTGTTCACCTTGTGTAGCATGGAAAGCAAAGTTGGTGACATACTATAGGCAGCATTTTGGGATGGAGCTTGTAGGGAAGGCAATTCAACAAAAATAAACTTCCAGCGCACCTGAAGCAAGCTTGGGGGGAGGGGGTTGATTTTTGTTTAAATGAAAAAGTTTTGGCAGACAACACACACGGAGAGTGTTATCATGAAAGAATATTTATTTTCTTATTTCTTCAAGATATTGTTTGGAAATCTCAGTTTCCAGAATTGAGCCTTGATCTGCCGGAAGCATTTGAGCAATTATTGCAGTATATAAATGGAATAATAATGATAAGTTGCAAGGATAGTTTGTTTAGTTATGGATGACTAAAGGAAGTGTGTTCCTAAAAGGTGGGCCTTGAAGATTCTGTGTCACTTAGTAGACTGTAGAGTGCCTTTGCCCTGCCTAGTGGAGAGGACCAGCAGGTATATGAGGATTCCTACATAGATGCCAAGTGTTTTAGAATTGGTGAAGGGCAATCCTAGTGAATGAAACCTTATGTTTATTTTACAAGCCAGGGACAGGGCAAATTTCCAGCATGTGCCCATTTGTGTGCCAGCATGACTTGTTCCTGGGAGGGATGAGGAATGGGTTTCTACTTGGGCTTCCACTTGGGATAATGAGTCATACGCTCTCCATGGCACATTGAAGTGTTAACATCTCTGCTGAGTCTTACCAATTAGTGCAAAGCAGAATGGTGAGTTGGTCATGTGGCATCTGGACCTGAGACTCACCAAACCACTATCCAATAAGGAAGGGCCACCAGATATCAAGTTGGAGACCTACAGCTGGAGAGCTTTGCAACCCATTAGCAATGCCCTATGCCTAGTGTCTCCTAGTAAGTGCTAATCGTAAGAACTTTTATTTATAATATAATCTCTCACAAAAACTATTGTAACATAAAATAAAGTTTGCAAAGTGAAGTTCTAGAAAGTTAGAAAATGTCAACCTTTGATTCTGTCTCTATTACATATGAATTACGGTACCACCTTTAAAGACATGATCTTGTGCTTCCCTCCCTTTGTTCCCAAATGAAGGATTTGAATCCTGGAGCTTAACAGCTATATCACAGACTTCTTCCACTTGAAGTGAAGAAATAATTGGTGTAGAGAGAGAGCCTGGCACGACTGTGAGGGTTGTGGTACACAGAAATAAGATGGAAGCCAGGGTCATATGAGTAAGTCCTGGTGACTCATAAGGTATAGCCCCTGGGTTCTTTCCCTGGTCTTACTGTGCCTTTGAATTCCTCTAATGGCCCATCAAGCAGCTAGTGCTCAATGATGCAGTCTGAGATGTTGCCAGAACAGAGGTCTGCAACCTGCAGCTCTGGAGCCGTATGCAGCTCTTTGGCTGCTCCCTTGCAGCTCTGGGTTCCAGGCCCCACCCTGCCACCAGGGGACCTTGCAGGTGTCCCGTGCCTGGTTCCAGGCTCCCCGCCACCACTGGGGAACCCTGCAGGGGCCCCTTCCTGGTTCTAGACTCCCCCAGCCTCTGGCCATGGAACCCTGCAGCAGGCACACTAGCCCAGCTCCCCGCCATCCTCCAGCATGAAGCTACACCCATTGAAACTCTCAAAACACTTGGTTATTGAAGGATTTTTTTTTAACTGGCTCTTCTTATTTTTTGGGTTGCCAACTCCTTGCCAGAAACACAGCAGAAGTTGAAATATAGATGCATCAAGCATGTCCATAGCCTCCAGTATGAGTATGACACATGCCTGTAGACAATATCATTATGCTTAGAGAATTATAACCTTTTTTAATGGTACCTGACATAGCATAGCTTGTATGAATTACTATAATTTTGAAATATTGATGTTAAATAGTATAATAAATGATTCCCTTTATCCAGCCAGCATCGCACCACTGAGTTTCTTCTCTAATTACTGTCATTCACTTAAGATGTAGACCTAGACAGTGCAAGTTTTTCAGAGGTGTAATTTGGTAGCAGGGAGAGCAAGCCATTTCTTCAGACTTGATTACAACTCTTGGAATGGGTGGCTGTTAAATCTGATAAAAAAAAGTAGCTCTGTACATTTAAATGCACAGTTATTTTTATGCTAATCAAAGTGCCTCAGAGCATCAGTATTGCAAATTTGTAGCGAACACCTCATTAACCAGTGTCTCCATAATTTTACTCATGTTCTTTATTTGCTACAGTGAGAAGAATGTGAGAAGATAACTTCAGGATAAGAGCAAGGGGGCTAGACAAGTCATGAATGTAAAGCACTCCTGGGTTATTGCCGTTTTGTTCTTCCGGTTAGGTAGTGAATTGAACTACTGTTTCCTTAATTTTATGTCTCCCCTTTGTAGGCTAATTCAAATAATGATAAAAAAAATAAATTAACGAAATCTGGAAGTGCTCTGCAGCAGATACAGTATCTATGTAATTGTTCATGTTTTTAAGTGACATGTCCCAGGAAAGAACAGTTGCAAGCCCCTGTCATTGCTCTCAATTTAATTTCTTGCTATTATAGGAGAGACAGTTAAATGTGTATCATAAAGTAATGAAAGGAAGGATGTTTTTGTGGTTAAAACACAGAGTTAGGCATCTGGGGCCTAAAGATCTATTATTGGCTTTGTCATAGATTTCTTGTCTAACTCTGGACTTAGCTTCCTCATTTTAAATTAAGGATGATTTTTCTACTTCACAGGCTTGTTGTAAAACCATGGTCATGACTTTACTTTAAGAGCTAGTGTATGCAATGGTATTGATGAAAGTCTTGTGTTTTAGATCTACAGCACAATGAATATCATTCCCTTTTTAAACTCCGTTACCTGTCTTTTTTTAATCTTCAATCTGAATTTAGAAATTATTCTGAAAACAAGCACTGATTTTTCATCCACAGACTGTACATGCTAACTTAAAGTAGATGGCAACTATCCTCTCTCTTTAGCTCCTTCTTTTTAGCTTAGTTTTTTGTTTTGTTTTGTTTTATGCCCTCTGCACTTGTTGTGCTCACAGATGACTGTTTAAGTGGCTAGATTAGATAATAATGCTAGCCTATTAATATACTCAACTTGTGTTTTTTTTTCTAAACTTTATTTTTCAATGAAATAATCTCTGAACTTCTGTTCACCACTGATTCTTATCTAGGAAGGAATTGCAGTGGATTTACTATAGTGGGCATATTTCTGATTTCACACCTAATCTGGAATGACTAAAGAATTTTTAGCATTTTCTTTCTCACTTTTGGCTAGCCAAACTTTTTTGAGATTAAATAATGTTATGAACTGAAAGCAGGGGAAGAGAGCTTAAAGCTCAGTTTAGGTATGTGTCTCTTTTGATACTATTGGTCACATTGTTTCATTCTTTTTTTACCCAAAGTTTGACACAAAATGTGTGAAAGTTCATCTTTTCTTCAGAGGCAAGAGAACAAAGTGATTTTAGAACACTCCAGATGATCATTCTCCTTACTTGACTTACTGGTCTTGTATAACCTGGAAGTTAAACAGCTGGTCTCCGACGTGTATGTGTAAATGTGCCTGGATAGGGGAGGAGGGCTATTCTGAGTCATTCTGTAAGGCAGTGGTTTCCAAACTTTTTTCCTCAGGACCCAGCTGAAAAAAAATCATTTATGCCCATGACCCAACAATTCTATATTTGAGCAAAGCATTCCAGTCTTTTGGTGGCGGCAGCAGAGAGTGCCACAACCCAGTGCCTGAGGTCCTGCGACCTGGTACTGGCTCTGGACACTGAGTTGGAAAATCACTGCTGCAAGGTCTTTTAACCCTCCACTTCATGAAAGGTTCTCTACCTCTTAGTGCTAGTGACAGAAGCATCTTGCAAAGACCAATGAGGATACAAAAAGGATTGGAGAGATTAGATTGAAGGCAAGAGAGCCAGGACCCAGTTGCTCCTGCAGGAGTTATAAAAGGAGAAAGTACTCTCTCCACCTCTCTTCTTTTACAGTTTCCATTTCTTGCCTTTTTTGCTCCTCCTTTCTACTTCCACCATAAACACCCCATTTCTGGATTACCGATGTCAGTAACTTGCTACCTCCTTCTCTGAGTCTCTTAAGCACCTTTGGGTAATGATCTGCTGAAGATATGGATAAAGTCAACAAAGAAAAAGGGAATACAGGAAAAGAAAGGGTTTGTGGCAGCAGTAAAAATAACACTATTTTAAAACCTTGCAGTGTAGAAATAAGAAGCCTAAATACAGATGGCAGGTATGAAAACTTCAAAGGGGCAGCTATGTTAATCTAGTTCAGTAAAACAAATAAGGAGACCTGTGGCACTTAAACACTAACAAATTTATTTATTGCATGAGGTATGAAAATATCCTGCAATATTTACAGTTTGTTTTTTTGTTTCTTTTTAGGTATGTATAACATACACAATGAGTGTGTGTATTGGAAAGATCTTATTTCCAGATGTTATAATAATTGTCTACCATTTTTTGCTGTCAGATATTTTAAAAAAATAAAAATGGGATCTCCAACCAGATTACTTCCGTAGGTGAAAAGCAACAGTGTGCACACAGTTTACTTATGGGCTATGATGAGCTGTAAAATATTCCATATAATGTCTCCCATTAGTTCTTCAGTTCTACTTTAGAGAATATTTGTAAAGGCAAAATCACAGAGATTACAGAGTGGTATTCCAAAAATTAGGAAACTACTTGCATTCAAAAATCCAAAGAATGATGGAAGCTTCAAAATTGTAGGTAGGTGGAATCCTGTGGACTGCTTATTTGAAGATTAACAAAGCCTTTGACAGGCTTTTTCACAAGAGACCACTGAAGAAAATAAACTATCTTGGATTAAAGGAGAAAGTTGTGCTTGGATAAAAAAAATTGATTGTACAGTGTAGGAACAAAAGTCATCTCGGAGTAAAGAGAAGTCAATAGTGTGGGGTGTCTGAGATCAATGTTGGGGCCACTGTTGTTACATGTTTCCAATGAAGGTTTGGTGGATGACACTGAGAGCAACTTGATGAATTTTTTGATTTTGCAGTACTATTAAGGTTAGTAAAAAACAAACCAACCAACCAACCAAACAAACAAAAAAAACTACAGTAGGCATTACCAAAGTCTCAAATCAACATAGCTGATAGAATAGCTAAGACAGCAGAAGAACTTAAATAGACAATTGTAAATTAATGCACATCTTTAACACAAATTAATTTAAACTCATGCATAATGTCTGGTGACCTAAATGGATTCTCTTAGGAAGAAAAAAATGGTTTGAGGAGGTCTGTTGAATCACTCAAACAATTATCCCATTTGCAACATCAGTTTAAGAGCATATAGGATGCTTGGATGCACTTCAGACATGGCTAGAAAACTTTGCCAGGAATTGATGATTCACCTTCACCTGGAATAGTCCTTAATTTTGAATCCTTAGCTCAAAAAGGATATCTTTGCTCAAAGAGGATATCTCTGCTCAAAAGTAAAGTTATAGGAATTGAATATTTATTGATTCTTTTTGGTGGAATTACATGAAATGAGTTGATTCCAGCCCAGTTCCTAGTGGAAATAGAGAAGCAAAGAAATATTTGGCAACCAAATACACTTTTCCTTTTTTAGGTGGTCCTTTTAGAAGAAGATGAATGAAAACCAGGGGATTCGCAAAAATCTGAAAAAGTAAAGGTTCATGGAACATAGTATTTTGTGCAATATATAGTTAATCTATGGAGGCTACTAGAAGAAGTTATGGAAACAAATAGTTTGATGAGATGTTAAAAATTTCTTTATAGTTTTCTGAATATTAGTAATATTTGTAGCACCAAAAGCTAGATTTAAATCAGATGCAAGACAAGTCAATCTTCCTGCTTTTATGGCACATATGGACTAACAGCATGCATTAAATAAATATCCATGCCCCCGTTTCTGATGATTATACAGTGATTTCTGTTGACTGCTAAAAGTAGGATTCCAGTTTGAATAGTTCAGTGGCAGTGCCCTGGCTTGGAATCTTGAGACTTAATAGAAAATTGATGAGTTTATTTTCCTCTGAAAAAATAAACTGTGTATAAATATTTACAATCTCTTTATTAGGTGGTTTAAATCACTGCCTTTGGCTTTTTGATCCAGAGGCAATGAGACTTCATTTTGTGCCATGTCTTTATTTTATTTCTATATTTTAAAACCTTTAAACTGGATCCAGGGATGAAGTATTAAAATCTTCAAGTTTTAGTTCTGTGTTGTGCCATAATAGCTTAAAACTCTGACCATGCTTACATTTTCTCATTTTAGGAAAATAGATTCTCTTTCTTAAGGGGATTTTAGGATTGAATAAAATAGCTCAGACTCATTACATGTGAATATTTACATTAGTTGTGCAGTTCATAAATTCCTTTATCTATTTCAATTAATGTAATAATAAAATAATTGGGAGGGAGAGGTAGGGATCAAAGTGCTTTTACTGATGTTTTTGTAAGTAGCAACAACTATCGCTGTGCCGAAAAAGGGGGTTGTTATAACACTTCCTGCCTTTGTTTAGGATACTGCAGCAGGATTTGAAAAACAGTCAAGAAACCAACAGATGGCAAAGTGCTATATAGGAACCAGACAGGCATGTTCAAAGTATAGAACATGTAGCTGAAATGCAACTGCTTTGTATTTGTTTAAAAGCTGGGCCACCTATGTATCCATCAAATGTATGAAATAGTGCAGAAGCAGAAAAGACCATACAAGGGTCAGGAGATTGGAATGGGGGACGACTAATGGCTAGTTTTTATTAAAAGCAAATTGGTCAAAATAATTTGATTGGCAGTATTTCTTACAATGTAATAAGTAATTAATATAGTTGTTAAATTCATATGAGCTTTCTTTCTCTTCTTGTCTCTTTTGTGATGGGATGTGATTTTTATGACCAAGAGAGTACTAGAGATCTTCAAGTCTTGTTTGGAATAGAAACATTCACTGCAGATGAAAATTTTGTTTCTTTAATGTGTGTATATATAGCTTGAATAAAACTGGGTCTGTCACAGAAGTCTTGTCTTCATCTGGAATAGGTAATTGATTATGTACTTGGTCAGTTCTGATACTGAGATTTAAGTTACACAAGTTAGGAAACTGAAAATTGTAGGATCAAATTTGCTATGTAGTGGAAAAGAGCAGAGAAGTAAGTGATGTCGTCAAATGTTGTATATGTATTATGAGTTCAAGAATTCCTCATAAGGTAGACCCTTGCTTTATGTTCCAGCCAGGGCTGCAATAAAGTGAGAGATATCTTAATTCCGAGTCATCACTGCAGTTCCCACTATAAAGCTATTCACACTGTATGTCTTGTGACAATGGAGGTTGTACAATAGACATCATACTAGCATTTGTAACTTGTCTATGGCATAGTAGCATGCCACGGTATCTTAGAGATGTTCCATTTCCTCATCTGGGATTGATGTAGGTCCCTTACTGAATGGGGCAGGTATCCTTGTGGCAAATGACATGGAAAAGACTTAAGTACTCAATGCTTTTTTAACCTCAGTCTTCACAGGCAAGGTCAGCTCCCAGGCTACTACATTGGGCAGCACAGAATAAAGAGAAGATGAGCAGACTTTGGTGATGAAAGATTAGGTTAGGGACTACTTAGGGAAATTGGATGGGCACAAGTCTATGTGGCTGGGTGAACTGTATCTGAGGGTGCTGAGGGAGCTCTCTGATGCAATTGTCGATCCACTAGTTATCAGCTTTGAAAACTCATGGTGAACAAGGGAAGTCCTGGATGATTGAAAAAAGGCAAATATAGTACCTACCTTCAAGAAAGGGAAAAAGGAGGAGCTGGGGAACTGCAGACCAATCAGCCTTACCTCACCCCCTGGAAAAATCATGGAGCAGGTCCTCAGAGAATCCATTCTGAAACACTTGGAGGAAAATAGAATGATCAGGAACAATCAGCATGGATTTCCAAAGGGCAAATCATCCCTGACTATCCTGATTGCCTTCTATGAGGAGATGACAGGATACGTGGATGTGGGAATCGCCGTTGATGTGATATACCTTGACTTTAGCAAAGCTTTTGATATGGTTTCCCACAGCATGCTTGTCAGCAAGTTAAGGAAGTAGGGTTTGGATGACTGGACCATAAGGTGGGTAGAAAGCTGGGTAGATCATTGGGCTCAGTGGGTAGACATCAATGGCTCAATGTCTAGTTGGCAACCAGTAACTAGTGGAGTGCCCCGGGGGTCGGTCTTGGGGCCGGATCTGTTCAACATCTTGATTAATTATCTGGATGATGGGATAGATTGGGCATTCAGTAAATTCATGGATGACACCAAGTTGGGGGGAATAGTAAACATGGTGGAGAGCAGGGATAGGATTTAGGTAGACCTAGGCAAATTGGAGCTTTGGGCCAAATGATATCTCATGAGGATCAACACGTGCAAAGTCCTACACGTAGGATGGAAAAATCCCATGTACAGGTACAGGCTTGGGACCGATTGGCTAAGTAGCAGCACTGTAGAAAAGGACCTTGGGATTATGGTGGATGGAAAGCTTGATATGATTCAACAATGTGCTCTTGTTGCCCAAAAAGCCGTTGACATATTGGGCTGCATCAGTAGGAGTGTTGCCAGCAGATTTAGAGATGAGGTTATTCCCCTCTGTTTGGTGCTGGTGAGGCCACATCTGGAATCCTGTGTCCAGTTTTGGACTCCACACTACAGAATGGATGTTAACAAATTAGAGTCCAGCAGAGGCAACCAAAATGATTAGGGGGTTGGGGCACATGACTTATAAAGAAAGACTGAAGGACCAAGGCTTATTCAGTCTGCAGAAGAGGAGACTAATGGGGAACCTGATAACAATCTTCAATTACTTGAAGGGGTGCTCCAAAGAGGAGAGAGCTAGGCTGTTCTCATTAGTAAAAGAAGACAGAACAAGGAGCAATGGTTTCAAGCTGCAGCTGGGGTAATTGAGGTTGGATATTAGAAGGTGGTAAAACACTGGAATAGTTACCTAGGGAGGTGGCTTAATCACTATTTTTAGAAACATTTAAAGCTCGGTTAGACAAAACCCTGGCTGAGATGATTTAATGGGTAGCAGGGGGTTGGACTAGATGACCTCATGAGGTACTTCCTGGCCTCTGGTTCTATGATCTTTTAAAAGGGGGAAATAGGGGGTCAAGGCTGTATTTGCATCATACAGTAGGTCTGTTTGGTTTCATTCCTTACTGTTTGTAAATTGCTTCAAAATCCTCAGAGAAAGCCTTAAAAAGATGCAAAATATTATCAGCTTTGTATTTTTAAAAGATAAAATCCATGTCCTATAGTTTTCTTTTCTCAAATCTGGCAGGATTTTTGTTGAAGGTAGAGTATTTTGCTGTATGTCAGGTCTAATGAAACCTATCATTCTGTATAAGGGCATAAGATCTGTCCTACTGACTGATCTACTCAGAGAGATGTAGAGAGAGACTGATGCTGATGCAGAGCTTGGTTTTAGTTAAGTTCAAGGGCTCTGCAATGGTATCTGGGAGGTAATCAGAATTAAGTCTGTAAGCTTAGGCACCTAGGTGTGTGCTCTTCACATCCCTCATGAAAAAACCTTCATTGATGGTGGTGTAATACACAAAAGGTCCCCATCACTGGAAAAAAAAAAAAAAAAAAAAGATGTTGCCTGCCTGGGGCGGTTTTGGTGGTGGTGAGTAGGAATTAAAGTATAATTTTGGGGGGCCCTGGAACCCTCCTAAATTTCCTGGCCCACCCTCATGCTGATCCAGGCCCATCCTCATGTAGGTCCCCCACCCCAATCTACTGCCTCTTAGCCCAGCTAGGCATTTGCGACCTCTTCCAAGTGCCACGTGCATCAGTTATCACTCTGCTATACACCCCAGCTACATAAACCCCACACAAAGAGCTACCCCACTCCCCTTCCCACAGTCACCCCCCCCCCAGCTACACACCCTCTGCTACACACCCAACCCAGACACCCACTCCCTACTGCACACACCATCCCAGGGGTGCGCACGTGCACGCACACATGCACATGCGCGCGCACCCCCCCCTTGTCCCATACAACCCCCAGCAGCACCCCCCCACCAAGCCCTTAGCTTGGCTGTTTGCACACTGCCTGACCAGCTGGAAGTTGCTTTGGCCACAAGCTGCTCCTCCTGCAGGGGGGAGATTCACAAACTCCCTGCCTGCCACAGCTCTTTGCTGCCTGGGCTTAAGGAAGAGTAGGGTTTCAGGTGGAGCCACTGGAACTCTGGCTTCTGGCAGCTCATGCTATTTTAAGGGGGCCCTGGAACTGTGCGTTGTGGTGCATTCCTCTATTTTTAGGGGGTCTGGAACACTGCTGGCTAAAAATAGGGGGGCCCCTGAACTGCGTTCCAGTGCATTCCCCCTTACTTTAACCCCTCGCAGTGAGGGAGGAGAGACAGAAGCACTGAAAGTGTCAGCATTGCCACCTATTTATGAGGTGTTGGGGGCATTCACTTCTTTGAATACCACAGCACAGGTAGGCACCTGGGACAAATTCCTGGGCATCATGGCTACCTGGCACCTGGGGTTTGTCAAGCCCTGAATTTAACTACCTGCAAACTTTGTTTTTATTTTATGTGTTATGAATAAAAATAACTGTTATAAATGTGAGCACTACTTGATCCTGACCTTTCCCACTCCTTGTCAATTACCTATAGACGGTCAATCTCTCTCTTCATCATTCTCCAAGCTACCTCTCTGCTAGAGGAGAGCTGCAGACTGCAGCCACACATCCTAGCTGCTCACAAGACACATTCAAGCAGGTTATGAGGGGAGGGAGCTTGTTGGAGAAAGGAGTGGCCCAGTGTATGTCCCCAGGTGAGAAGCAACAGGTCCTGACTGACCCTGTGTGCTTATGATGACCTAGAATGACCATGGCTAACCCTGTCCAGAATGGTTAAAGTATAATTTGTTGGGCTCCAGAATCCTCCTAATGTCTGGGCCCCCTTCATGCATGTGTGGGATCCAGCCCAGGTAGGATAAGGGCATGGGATGTGGAGGAATGGAGCAGAGGCAGGAAGTGGGGATGTTGACGGGGTGGCTGGGGGCAGGGGCAGGAGATGGGGGCATGGATGGTGGCAAGAGGTGGAGGGGTAGGGGTGGGAGATGGGGGTGGTGAAGGGGATGAGGCAGGAGACACGGGTGGTGAAGGGGGCAGGAGGTGTCAAGTTGTGAAGGGGGCAGGGGCAGGAGATGGGAGCAGAGCAGGGATGGCTGGTGGTAGGAGGTGGGGAACTGGGGCTGAGGCTGAGGCAGGGGGGCTGGGGCTATATGTGAAGGGGACACTGCTGCTTGCCTAGCCAGTGCCCCTCTCTGGCCGTGGAGAGCTCAGGGACCCTGATTGGGGCTGGCCTGGTGGGGGAGAGTCAACTGGGGCCCTGGCCCATCTTGCCACCCTGAGGCCTGTGGAGCTGGAGCAGCCTTGGCCCTGCGCAACTGGCTCTGGCCCCAGCGGCTGCTGCAGGCCTGGCTCCCGCTCCTCCTCTGGGTCCCATCCAGGCCTGCCCTGGGGACCCCCTTACCTCGTCATTGGAGTGGAGTAGCCATGCTATAGGCAGCTCCTCCCACCGTGAGCATGCTCTGAGCATGCTTAGGGCAGGAATTTTAAAAGCTCCCAGCCTGGGGGAAGGTCTCTGCCTGCCGTAAGACTGTGTCTGCAGCCCCTACTTGGCCAGAAGTATTTTCATTGAAATACAGTGTTTTGATCCTCTGTTGCTGTATGGTGTAGGGGAGTTTTTGTTATAGGAGTATGGACTTCAGGAAGCCCCTCCCCCCATTTCTTGGTGGTTCTTTCCAATAAAAATGAAAAAATGAAGCTCTGCTCACTAAAGGCCCAAAAAAGGAAGCTTAGCTCAGAGGGTGTTTTTAATATTCTGCCTGTAGTGGTGAAAGCTGTTAAGTGGTGTCTGTGCTGGGAAAATGCCATGGTTACAGCCATCACTGTAGACATTTGAAACTGGTAGAGGTTGTACTAACTGCACCTTATAGTGGGTTTACCTGTCTACAAACTGGGCACCAACAATGAAAGCCCCCAATATGGAATATGCAAAAGGATGATGGCGGAGCATAGTATCTTAGGTCAGTAACTTAACTGGCATGAGAAGAGAAGCTCTCTTAGACAATATAATATAGCCAGCCATCTACTATCAGAAGTAAGATCAGTGTAGGAGCTCCTGACCATTTTCTTCTATCTCTGAGCTCAGATCTACCTAAAATTTCTTGGAAGAATATTATGCCCAAGCTTCAGAAGATAACAAATATATTCCTGAAATATGCAGAATAAATCTCTAATATGAATAAAAAGTATACTTAGGCTTTATCTTTAAAAAAAACAGCTTGAAAGAGGAAAATTGGCGTACCTCTGTCATAGGAGTATGAAAAGTGTTAACCCTCAGTGTTACGTGAAAACTTTTATTTTTCACTTAAGATTGTAATGTAGTTGCTACTTTTGAAAGAAAATTAGGGTATTCACTGTCAGTGCAAATGAATCCCAATGGAAAGGATATGTTTTTCTGTGACTAGGATATCATCTTGTTGAAAGGGCTAGTTTCTTATCCTTTAATGGCATTCGTGTCCCTAGCAACATCTGCTGGTAGCAGTGATATTATAGAATCACTGTTGCCTAGCCTCTAGCAATGCTCTGCTTCTCTTGGTACACTGACCTAGAATACTGCCCTAGATCTGCACAGGGTTCCTCTAATTTTTCCCATTCTAGCTTGCTGTACATCCCCTTAGGATAATAAACTGATTGCGTTGTGTGTTTTGATATGAGAACTTGCTGCTAATTAACTCATCCACAAACATTAGCTCTTACCCTTTTTCTTTCCCCTTTTCCCCTGAACCAGTTTTTTAGTTGGTTTGTCTGTCTGCCTCATCAATCTGACTTGTGCAGATGTAGTTGCCTTAGGCTACTATGTGTTCCTCATTAAATCTTTGCTTTCTGTGACTGTAGATATAAAATAGTACGTTAAGCTAATGTTAAGATGGGAGATGCTGCTCCTCATTAAATTAGTCTGCTTATATTTCAGCGCTTCTGGTATGATAAATCACAACATTTTGAGACCTTTGTTTACAATATACTATGAAGTCACCTTAGAGTTTCATTCTTCACCATTAATCTCTTCCTTTTTTGTTGGCTTGTGTCTAAATCACAGGCTTTCTAACTATTACTACAGGTATCTCAGTGAAGGGGTAGGGCACTGGTAATGAAAGATATTTAACTCTAAGCTCCTGATTGAAATTCAAAAGTTACAGCAATCTGTTGGCTCTTGAGTGGTTTATGTGAAATGTATTTGGTCTCAGTCCGGTTCGCTCAGGATCATCACAAAACGCACTAGTCCTGGTAGCAGCTTTTGATGGTAGTTTCAGCAGTCAAGCCAAGGATGGAATGGATTTGGAGATAGTTCTACAGGTAAGGTTTGCAATACAGCGGTAGGGCAGCTAGTGTCAGTGCTGCTAATAGGTTACTTGTCCAATGGACAAGTAGCAAACTGCGGCCTCCTTCGGCTATCAGGCTGGCCTTTAAAATTCACACAGTAGTTTCAAAGCATCTAACAAAGTGGGATTTTTCTCCTATGAAAGCTCATGTGAGAAGTAAATTTGTTAGTCTTTAAAAGTGCCACAGGACTCCTTGTTTGTTTTGCTGGACAAGACTAACATGGCTACCCCTTTGGAACTTGTCACACAGTAGTTTTGTATCTTTAAAAAGCACAATGAAACAGTGTTCAAGATGACAAAAATCATTAAACAGTTCTATGGTTTTCTGTTTTGAGACTCAGTTTCAGTCTCTGCTGTGGGGTTTTGAGGATGTTCTGAGGTGTGCTCAGCTCTCAATGAAGTGCTGTAGCCTAGATGGCAAAGGAGATACTTGAGATCACAAATGTGTCATGAATGTCCAGTCCAGAGAACTGTAATGTTGCCTGATGTATAACATACAGAGAACATTTGCTATCAATTTAGGAGCAGTGACTAAGACATCTTGTCAGTAACCCGTAAGCATTTCAATCCCAAACTATATCAAAAGATACCAGCCGAAATCAAGGAAACTTTTTCTTAAAAGTAAAGAGAAAAAGAGAAACTGCAGAATTGGAATTTATATGCAAATTTGACTCAGTGAACTGAAGGGTGAATATAGACTATAGGTTCTTTTCCCATTACAATATGGAATTTTGCTTTCCTTCTCCCCTACCCACCTCCCTGCTAATTGCTGTACTCCACTGTTTCAATCCTAACTGCTTTGATTTTGTTAGTCTGACCAGATCCTATGACTTACGCTTCCCTGCATTTATTGTGTTCCTATTCTGAAAGTTCCCCGTCTTCAAACATCTGATGAAGTGGGATTCTCCCCCACGTATGCTCATATGATAGATACATTTATCACTTTTGAAAAGTGTCACCAGATTCCTTGTTTGTTTTTCCTAAATGTGATATCTATTATCATGAGAGAAAAGACTGCTTAAAACGGAAGAAACTGCTTTTACAGATTGAGGCAAAAACATTAAAAACAATGCTTTTCTACAACCAAATAACCACATGGATTATAAAATCTATTTAACAGGAAAAAAATTAGCCAACATATGCTAAGTTTTTTCTACCTTTTTTTTAAAACTAGACCCAGATTAAAACAGCAAAATATTTAAACCACACATAGTGATGATTTGTGGTTGAAGTGGGAACTCGCCTTTTAATTATGGCGTCAGGAAGGCTATGTCTATATCTCCTTTTTTATTTCGGACTTGCTAGTCCAAACTAACCTCGGACTCGTTCGGACTAACTACGTCTTTTTAGTTTGAACTAGCCATGCATTCTAGTTAGAACTAACTTTTTAGTTCAAACTAGAATGTGCAGGTAGTTTGAACTAATGGTTTAGTTCACATTTTTTAAGTTCAAACTAGCCATTATTTCTCATATTGCCAGTGCTTCGTTTGAACTAAAGTTGAATCTAAAGTTCAAACAAAGCCAGCTATTCTGAACTAACCAGGAGTACTAACTAGTTTGAACTAAGCTTTGCCTCGTCTGCACTAAGAAATTTCTTAGTTCAGACTAGCCAAAGTCTAGTGTGGACATGGGCCAAATTAGTCTGGGCTAAGTTTCCTTAGTCTGGACTAATTTGTCAGAGTACACATAGCCTAATGGGATGGTGTAAGATAGAGAGTGAAATTTAAAACTTTGGGAAAGTAAGGAACCTTCCAGAAATGCACCTCATGAAGTGGGCTTGAACCTAGTGATGAATGAGTTTTGGAACTCCTGTGAAGAGAGAGGGTATAAAAGGACTGGGCGTACTTGGTCCCTTCAATAGTCCAAGTCCCTACAGAACTGCCAGGTCGACCTGAAAATCTTGAGGGATTTGGTATGGGATGTGGAGCCCCCAAAGGTGCTCACAGCAACTTCCTGTTGACCCTCTTATTCAGTAGCTACCCCATTCTCTCTCCCTTATCTGAGTTACCTGGGGCGGTTGCTAGTTGGCAATCTGGGTCTGGGAAAGAATTTTTCTCCCTACCACTCAAATAGCGAAGGCTAGTCAGAGATTTTTCACCTTCTTCACAATGAAATTTGGCCAACGAGAGGGCTGGGATTCTCTGCCTTCCAGAGGGCATCATTTGGATGTATGTGAGAATTGTTTAGTTGTTATAACTTCTATTAGCTGCTCAGTGCAGGAACTTGCTGATTTAGGCTCCAGATCCAAAAAAAAAAAAAAAAAAAAAAAAAGATAGCAGAATGAGTAACCCCAGCGCATCTCCTTATAAGATAGGGGCAACATGTCTACTTCCGTACACATGAAAGTGAGCCAGAGCTCTGGATATTAGCCTGGAGGAACTGCTCCTGCCAATGCATTTTGTAACAGCGCTGGTGGTGAATACACCTTTGCCTCAACCCTCTAAAAGGGAAAGGGATACCAACAGATTGGTGGAGGTCTGATGGCTTGGCTCTCCCTGCAGAAGAAGCACAAGAACTGGCAAAGGATCTAAGAGATGGGAGTGACTGCAGTGGGCTGTTCCCTGATGGCAATCTTGGATGTAATTTGATTGATAAAATTGTGTGTGGTTAAAATCCCCACCACATGTCCTTGCCTCCTTCTATGCAGTAAACATATCAAGAAGAAATTCTCCAAGGTACAGCTCTAAAATCTTAAATTAAAGGCCCTTGACATCACAATTAAAACTGCAAAGTGGATATTGGTCAGAAGGGACTTACTAGTGGCTAAGGATGTTTTATAATGGCAGGGTGATATTTCTGAGAAGAGAAGGTTTATTTAGGATGTTTCACTAGCTTTCATTTCCCCCCGTTAACCTACTGAATGCAGAGAAAACAAGTTATTGTATCTAATTTATTCTGTGGCTATACAGACAATTCTAAAAGTGATGTGTCAGATATTGACCTTTTACCTTACTCCTTGCAGTCTTAAGGGTAATGATGCTTGCTTCTTTTCAGAATGTTGTATACTTTTAACATTCTAATCTCATGTTTATACTTTCAAGGATTACCACATAATGGCAGTAGTTTTGTCCTTAGGATGCACTGGAAGTTGAGATAAATGTGAATATGCTATTTTATTTATAATCATTTACAAATAAATTACTTAGATTCTTCTTTGAGTACTTACTCATGTCAGTTCCAAATAGGTGTGCGCATACCATATGCACAGTTGTTGGAAGGTTTTTCTCCTAGTGGTATCTGTCAGGTCAGCTCAGGGGCCTCTTGGACTTGCACTGATATGGCGTCATATATAGGCCACCCCCCCCCTTCATTTCTTTCTTACCACCTGTGATGGTCATTGAAACTATATCTCTCTCTTTTGCTTTGGCATGTGTTTCCTTAGTGGTCTCAAACTTTGAAACCTTCCTGAGGAGACGTGTTCCCATATATTGCTGACTGACTTGTCAAGGGAAAAGTTAGAGGCTTGCATGTCCTTCATACAGTCAACATTCGTTAGACTGGGCCTCCAGCTGAACGTCTGCAAGTCAATCCTATCTTCCATCCAGAGGATAGAATTTATAGGAACTGTCTTAGACTATATTCAGGTCAGAGCTTTCCTACTGCAGTCTTGCTTCCGGACTATTTGCTCC
Organism: Podocnemis expansa; assembly: GCA_007922195.1. Taxonomy (NCBI): domain Eukaryota; kingdom Metazoa; phylum Chordata; order Testudines; family Podocnemididae; genus Podocnemis; species Podocnemis expansa. Next base: position 21,165,022 of record ML682013.1, read on the forward strand.
ATCATAAAATATTTCAGGTGCTTCCCTACTATGATGCCATAGAGCTGCTTTGATCTGCTTGGTCACATGGCTGCATGCGCATGGTGATTGGCATTGACATATGTACTGAAGAGAGACAATTTGGAGAAGGAAGTTTCATTCCATTCTTGGGATCTCAGGTTCCTTCACCCTCATTTGGTAGGTGTGGGAGTACTTGTCTTCAGCTCCCAGACATCAAGTAGTCTCGTCACTGATGCATCAGTGTTGGAGTGGGGAGTGTATTTAGGGACCCTCAGGACTCAAGGCTTCTGGCCCTAGACAGAGCTCTTACTTCACATCAATGTCAGGTAGCTGAAAGCAGTTTAGCTTGCCAAACATTCCAATCCCATCTGGAAGGCAGATGTGTGTCAGTCATGGCAGACAACGCAACACCTTTTTTTAAAATAATCAGACAGGGTGAAGCTTGCCTCTCTTTCCTGTGTCACAAAACTCTCAGGCTTGTGGGCTATGCAGAAATCCCACTCTGTACATCTAGAGATCTCTTACCTCTCAGGATCCCAAAACAAGCAGATGGACTAGTTCAAAAGGTCCTTCCACTACCACAAGTATTCTATCTGCCCAGAAATCATGAACAGCATTTTCCTTAGGTGGGATATATCGATACCAAGGTAGCTATCTTTGCAGCACAATTCAGCAGGAAACATTAGCAGTTTTGCTCATTCCTGAAGCACATCCAGGCTTGATTGCAGACACATTCCTTCTGCCATGGATAGCCCAACTGCTCTATGCATTCCTGTCTTTTCTGCTCATTCATGAGGTTCTGCTCAAGGTCAAGAAGAAAAGAGCATCTGCCATATTGATAGCCCCTGCTTGGCCCCAACAGCACTGCTACACAATGCTTCTCAAACTGTCAGTAGCCTCTCCACTCTCTCTACCATTGGTGGTAGACCTAACTACTCAAGGCCATGACTGCCTCCAGCATCCCAGTCTAGAGACATTCTGCTTCACAGTGTGGAAGCTTCATTACTAAGCTCATGAAGTCAATATGCTTTGAACCTTAGAAAGGTCCTCCTTGGCAGCAGAAGCCATCCACCAGGGCTACATACTTATCCAAATGGAAGAGTTTCTTCATTTGGAGAATGCAGAAGGGCAATCTCTAATGCAAGCATCAATACCCTCTATATTGGACTATCTGCTACATTTGAAATGGCTAGGTGTGGTGATATCATCCCTAAAAGTTTACCTAGAGGCAAGATCTGTATTCCATTGAGGGGTGGATGGCCAATCAGTCTTTGTCAATTTGACGGTGACCTTGTTTCTCAAGAGTCTAGATGGGCTGTACCCCAAAGCTTGCTGTCTTACACTGTCATGGGACTTTAATCTAGTGTCCTTTAGTCTTATGTGGGCCCCCTCTTGAGGCCCAAGCAACATGCTCATCTCTGTACCTCTTGTGGAAGGTGGCATTCCTGATCATGATAACCTTACCCATGAGTGTACGTGAACTCAAGGCCTTACATCTGGACTCTCATACACAGTGTTTCATAAGGACAAGGTCCAGTTACTTCCCTGTCTTGCCTTTCTTCTGAAGGTAGTATGTCAGTTCCATACAAGTCAGAATATCTTTTTCTCAGTATTCTTTCCCAAACCACATGCTGTTAGCAGGGAACTAAGCTTACATTCCCTAGACTTCAGATGGGCACTTGTATTCTACACTAAGTGGATGTAACTATTTCATAGATTGAACCAACTCTTTATCACAACAGAGGACAAGATGAACAGGCTCCCATTGTCATCCTAGAGAATTTCATTGTGGATCACATCCTGCATTAGAAGTTCCTATGAACTTGCAATGATACCAGCCCCAGCACTGACATCTCACTCCATAAGGGGACAGGCTGCCTCAGCAGCATTCCTGGCATAGGTCTCTACCCAGGAGATTTGCAGTGCTGCAACATGGTCATCAATCCACACATTCATGTTGCACTATGCCATCAACCAGGAGGCCAGGCACAATGCAGCAATTCTATGAGCTCCAAGCCTTCCTGTGGTCAGTTTTGGAGTCACCTATTTGGAATTGACATAAGCAAGCACTCAAACAAGAAAAATTGATTACTTAACCTTTTTGTAACGGTTGTTCTTTGAGGTGTGGTGTTCAGCTCCATTCTCATCTGTTGGAGCCAGCCAGCAAGAAGGAATCAAACAGGTGGCAGGTTGGCGGGGCCTATATGTAGGGCTCGATGTGCGGCCCCCTAATGGTGTGACTCTATTAGAGCCAACCTGATGGGTACCACAAGGGAAAAAACTTTCCAACAGCTGTGTACTCAATATGTATACATCTACTTGGAATGAACATAAGTAACACATCTCAAAGAATAGCAGTTACGAAAAGGTAGGTATTTTTTTCTCCTTCGCCACTCTGGAGATTTTTCTTTTACTTATAAAATGTTTTAATTGATTTATGATGCTCCCATTAAAAGTTGGAAAGGTTTAATGGAGAATTTAATCTGTGTTCTGAAATAAATTTTTATTTCAAGAGTTTATACTGATCAATATTTTTAGAATTAGGGTTTAAATATGTTTCATTTGTTCTCCTAACATCAGTGCATTTATATTAATACTGGCCAGCAGTAAGTCACTACACTCGGCAAGATAAGCACTAGGTCAATTAGGATGGTCTTAAAACCTCTCTGTTTGCTTGCACTCATCACATACTTGTTGTAATTGCTGCATAAAAATATTTCTCTTTTTCCAGAGAGTCTGAAACCTTTTACAAACGAGCCTCATCAAAACCATGAAAATATGTACCAACTTTGCTAGCAAAAGTGATTTGCATAACTTTACCCATCATTCTTTGCTTACTGTCAGAATTCTTTAAGCTTGCAGTGACCTATTTAAGGGTCTTAGGGCAAGATTAACATATCTATTTTATTCTTCGCTTCAGACTACAGTACATTTTAGCATTTATATTTTATATTTTCAACTTTTGTTTACATGGTGATAATGGATATGTGTCATCATCAGTCAATGTCTAACTTTTGGATTTGTGTCAGTTTCCTTTCTTTTGGCTCTTTAAAATGACTTTTTTCCTAATTTGGCATGTCTCACTCAAAGCATTTCAGAAGCAGGTTCATTTCCACTATAATTCTGGCTGTCAGCATTTCCATTACTGACACCTATTTTCAGGGGTTAACTCAACTGTAAATACTTGCTCTGGGCTGAAATCAGACAAATAGTCTCTGCTGGAGCATAAATACTCATTCCTCTCCCCAACGTCCCCTTCAATCAAATTAAAATAAAATATTAAGTTAATATTTTAAGAATTAAATAACAGTAAAAATCATATTAAAAGTAGTAAGCGCATATACATTAGTCCATTTTCAGACTTTGACATATAGTTTGTCCTGAAGTGTGTTATGAGTAGTTGGTTCAATTTCCCATTTAAAAAATAGAATACAGAACAGAATTCAGGAGCACAAAAAAGTTAATTCGCATCTAGAAAATTTCCGTGAACAATAATTGAGTCAAAATGAGAGAGAATAAAGTCATGAGTGATGTGGAGAAGGTGAATAGAAGTATGTTACTTACCCCTATCACATAGCCGGAAGGGGTGTGTGTCACTCCATGAAATTAACAGACAGCAGATTTAAAATAAAGAACACACACAGACAGCACATAGTCAACCTGTGGCCTTCATTTTTTATGGAATTCTAAAGTATAACTGGGTTCAAAAAAGAATTAGTTAAGTACATGAAGTATTCATTGTTGGCTATTAGTGAGATGGTCAGGGAGAGAGCCTCATGCATTGGGAATGGTTTTCCAGTCAGTTATGCAACCACTTTCTAGTAGCTCCATCTAGCTTGTATTTCCCTAGTTTGTTTATCAGAAAGTCATGTGAAACAGTATCAAAAGCCTTATTAAAGTCAAGATAAATACCACATGTACCTCTTCCTTCCATCCACAAAGCTTGTTACCCTGTCAAAGAAAGCTATCAGGTTGGTGTGACAGAATTTGTTTTTGACAAATCCCTTTTGACTGTTACTTATCAACTTATTGTCTTTAAGGTATTTGCAAACTTATTGCTTAATTATTTGCTCCATTATCTTTCCAGGTACTGAAGTTAAACTGACTGGTCTGTAATTCTTTGAGTTGTTTTTATTCCCCTTTTCATAGATTGGCACCACATTTGCCTTTTTCTAGTCCTCTTGAATCTCTGCCATCTTCCATGATTTTTTGAAGATAATTGCTAAATGGCTTAGATATCTCCTTAGTTAGCCCCTTGAATATTCGAGGATGTATTTCATCAGGCCCTGGTGACCTGAAGACATCTAAGTTGTCTAAGTAATTTTTAACTTGTCAGTTGCAGGGGTGAAGACCTTAGGCTCCTGTTATCTTGATTCTACTGGTGTTTACTTCACGCTTGCACCAGCGTACAATAATTCCACTGAAGTCAGTGGAATTACGTCAGTATATCAGAGACCAGAATTTTAATCTCTACTTAGCTCCTTCTGTTAGCATTTTAGAGTGGTGTCAGGTAAGATCAGTTCAGCTTAACTTGGAAGTCTAGTGCATCCAAGGCTTTGGTATTTGGTTACCAATGTCACTAGCTGTTGTTGGTATTTGGTAACCAATTTTACTAGTCTTTGGTTACCAATTTCAGTGTTGGTGGTTCTATGACATTTTTTAAAATGTAAAAGTAAAACAACAATGCTAACTTGAAAGGAAATAAACAATTCTGATATCTTAAATGATGGAAAAAAATCTTTCTATGCAACAGAAAATTTTTATCTTGTCTTTTCTTTGTCTAATCCAGTTGAAATATAAAGCCTGCAAATTTTGCAAGACATATTTGAATAAGAACATCCTACTCTGACATTTTTGAGACCTTCTTTTCCAGATTGCAGGCATCAAGTCTTCTAATTTTCATATGTTTTGTCAAAAACAGAAGTATGAAAAATCATTACCCTTTACTTCAATGATTTTGCTCACATTTAACTTCCTTTCTGTGACACATCAGTGGTTTACATATGTGCCTTCCAAGGATTAGACAGAGTAAGGTTGGTCACATAATGGTATCTCTTTCTATCACCCCAAGCAACCAGACCACCCAGTGAGTGTAATTATTATATTCATTAATACTGTTGTTAGTTGGAGCTAATGAATTTCTGTGCAAATAAAAGGGTGATTGCTGGCTGACCTTTTAGATAATTCTATGGAAATGGAAAAGGGTTTTCTTTAAATTGGATTGGTAATTTGAGGGTTAATAAACTGCATACACTTGATAGTCAAGTTAAATATAAAAACTTTATTGCAAAAACAAATTAGGTGCTTTACTACAACCATTGGTTTTCCTCTTGCTTTCTCCCTGGTTTATCTGTGTTTATTGGCTGGTGAAAATCTGTGTCTTTGATTGTACACTTCTATTACTTATTATATAAAAGAAAGGAGTGGATGCACTGACAGTTTACAAAGCCAACTGAATTATTATAGCTTTAATAATTTAACAAGTCCTTAGTGAGCCTGTGCAGGTTTTTGTAACCTAACTTTTTTACCATATCTTGATATTGATACTGGTTAAGAAGCAGCTATCCTTTCCATTCCTAGACCCCTCTTTATCCATGTGAAATGTACTCAGATTTTGCTTTTGGGCTGAAATCTTGGCTAAATTAGCACCCTTGGGATGGAGCTATTTATGTGTAGGCAGAGAAGGATGGTGTGGAGGGGGATTGTGGAAGGATGTGGAAGAAAAGAGTTTGATTCACAATGTTCAGACAACTAATTTTTGTGATTAATATATGGTTTTTATTTGTGCTCAGCTAGTTCAAGTTTGGGATATGGTTTGCTGTTAGGAAAGCAGATATTACTCAGTACATTTAAGAATCTTTTGTGAAGATTGTGATTTAAAACTTGCATACAGCATATGCTCAGTGTATTATTTGTCTTACCAGTTTTAAATGCTGTGACAGGCCGCTCCCCAGATCTAGTTCAGTATGCTGCTGTGATCCCCTAAGTCCCATCCCTGACCCCCAATTTACCCTGCTTTGCGAAGTGACCACTCAGTCCTGAGTCAGTTCACTTCAGCCTCTCGTGTGCAGTCGGTCCCAAGCAGTGGGTGTATGCCCTCTGACTACTCGACAGTCCCCAAGCGAGTAACCCTGGCCCCATTTACAATACTAGGAGCCATTGTCTACAGAGATTGTGACCCACTCCCAATCACCATACACTCAAGTCTATCCATGTAACAAAGACATGGATTGTGCCCAGACTTCCTCATCCACAGGCTCTAAAGACCACACAGACAAAACAACTACTAGTTTATTGATCAGATTGTAATTCTGAGTGAAACTATGGCCAATGATGGCAGAATCACAAAATAAAGGAGTCAGGAGAGCTCACAAGGAAATAAAACGGTAAAAGACACATACTATGCTAATATCTGTACCTAAACTAACCTCATAGTCCAAATTCATGCTTAAGGTGTTCAGCTGTCAGATGTTTGTATAGCCAGTCTCTGCCTAAGATGAGGCAGGGCCCAGATCTTACTTGAAGTTGTTTCATGGTGGAGATTCCAAGGCAAAAAGCCCCAAATCCTTTCAGGTGCCTCCTGTTTTCACTCCCCTTCCCCCCTTCCCTTCTGGCAGAAGTGATCTCTTTGTCTGGTCTGAGCCACCTCAGTTAGTATATCTTTGTTGTCTCCTCCAACTACTTGCTGCTGGGAGAGCTCTGTCTGCCTCCCACCTCCCTGGGCCAAGGAAAATATGTTTCACTTTTGTGCACATGCATGAGGCTACAAGAGCTTGAGCATCCATAAAGAGATTTTGCATGTAATGATTGGCATAAAAACATACAATTACAGTGTATAAGTGAATAGAAAAATCATATAGATCATAACCCATGGTGCACAGATGTGCATCCCATGACAAATGAATGTCTGGCTTAACTTTAAAACTCTCTTGCTTGCTGCCAACCATTCTTTTCACCATGAGACTCATGCATTTCCATAACTATCCCTCACTGCCTAATTTAGTGCTAACATCAGAAGATGTCCAGTAAGTAGGTCTGACAAAACTTTCTGTTCATTTCCACATATTTAACAGCTTCAGATACTTGGCGATTATTTCTAATTAGTTTTTATCAACATACCAGTTACTACCAGGGCAATCTACCAAAAGGACAGAACGGTCTCTTCAAATTTGAGCATTCTGAAGGTAGACGATATACCTTCCCTTTTGCTTAGATGTCTGTGCTACTGGGAAAATCAATCCACGCTCCTGTGCTGGTGCACGCCCACCAATAATTAAAACTATGAACAAAGGGGTTTATGATTTTGAGAATGAGACATTTCTACAAATAATATGTTTGTCAGTTTATTCCTAAATTATCTTTTTAGGAGATTATATAATCTGTTCTTCCACTTTTTTGTCTCAAGTAACAATTATTTCCCTCAAAATCCATTTAATAAGACCTCCCATTAAACAGTAGTGCCAAACTCCTCTAGTTCTTCAGTAAAATGTAGATTAGTTTCTATTTACATCATCAGATATTTAGATAAATCCCATAAGACCCTACTGTTCTGTCTACACTAATTTATATTTATCACGAGAGTGTAGCAGATAAAGTCCAGTGCTACAACACATGGATGATTTCAAACTAGGGGGGATAACGGTGTTACGCTGAATAATGGATTTGAGTTCCAAAGGGGTAGCAATGTTAGTCTAGTTCAGCAAAACAAACAAGGAGTCGCGTGGCACATTTAAAGACTGACACATCTGTCTGTCGCATGAGCTTTCATGGGAGAAAATCCCACTTCGTCAGAGGCTTGAAGATGAGGAATTTACAGAATGGATTTTAGGGCTTTCTAGAATAACCAGCCTATTGCCTTGTTAGTCTAATCTTCCTGAGCTCTGGGTTTCCAGGGCAGTTGAGGAAACACTAAAGGACATGGATATAATCTTCCAATAAAATGATTGACACAGGCAGTTTTCTTTCTATAATGAAGTATCTTTTATTAATGTAACAAATTATCGCTATTACAATGTATCCTAAGACTAAATATCAAACACAAATCTCGTATTGCAAGTTAAAAATCATTTAAGCTCGGTAGCGTAAATGATTTAGTCTGTAACAGGTCTCTGACAGCAGTTCTTAACTTATACTTTAAATCTTACATGAGAAAATTACAATTAGCACATGTGGACATACACCTCAAGCATACACACTCTAATACTATATTATACTGTACTTACACTACATTAAAATTAAAACTAGCAGGCTTATTCTGTTTATTAATTCTCCTGCATTGGCTGATGTTTGCTGCTGCTCGATCAGCTCTAGTCAGTCATTTTTGATTTGGTGTCAGGTCTCTTCAGCAGCCTCTTAGAGCTATCCCTCTCTCACCAGCAGTTCTTCTTGTTTGCTCCCAACTGACCTGCCAGTACACTGCCTTTTATAGTATCAGTCCCTACTGAGTGTGCTTGATGTCAAATGTTACCTCATCCCTGTTTACTGCATAAGCCCACTACTTCCAGAAGAAGCAGCCCCAAAACAGCCCAGGTTGGAGATGTCTGACCTCTTCTATACCTTTATACTGCACGTTTTCCTTGCCAAGTATGATCTCATTATGCACATGCTCACGCTCACTTGTGTTCTTTTACTTAGGAGCCATGATTATCTCATCTGACTTTATTACCCCTGCTCCAAACCTAGTTTACTTTGTGGCCGTATTTCATTTTATGTGACTGTCACTACCGGCATGCTCAGCTCAGAGCTACTTCATGCCCATATCTCATTCTGTCCTCAGCCGTGGTCATCTGAGTAACCACAGTAAGCGACCTGCAGCTTACAGTTGGTGCCTTATTCAAGAGGGAAGCCAGAGACACAAAATGAAGGTTATGGCTACAAAAAGGAATTCAGAATTTCTTTGGTATCAGTAGTGCCAAACTCCTTTAGTTCTCCGGACTCTTTGTGGTGGTCCTCTTCATGGTTACTGGCTTATGGTCACTTTTGATACTCAAATTTTGTGTTTTCTTAGGTTTCCTTCAGTGACAGATGTCTCTTGGATGGCATCAAATTGTCTTTACCTGATTTCTGAAAAAAGGTTCTGCTGTTTCCTTTGCAACTAGAATATTTGCTTCCCCCTTTATTGTTAAATAAGTTTTGCAATATTTGGTCTGTAAGAAGCCTGCAAGTCTTAAAACTTTGTTCCTCTTTCATTAAGTACCAAGCAGGTACTATGGCTTTGGGTAGGGCCCTTGACTGGAAGTTGGGAGAACTGGTTTCAGTTTCTATCTTTGCCACTAACCAGCTAGGAGAGTTTGAGCTTTGATATATTTGACTTCACCTCTTTTAGCTCCATTTTCCACAATTGTAAAATGAGCAGAATGCTGCTTACATTATTTATAAAACATTATATAAAAGTTAATGTTCACACCTTTTGTCTATCTTGATTAATGGGTGAGTGGGAGGGAAATCTCTTTAAATAAACCAGTGCTTACATATTATACCCATAGATAGTCTTGGAGTGTGGGCAGTTGCCTATGGCCCCTCAAGGGGAAGTGCCTGTGATGTGCCTGGCTGCCACAGCTTCTACCCGCTAAGACCATTTGCAACTGTCACTTTTGTTTGGGCTGGGAGCTCTCACAGCGGGTGGCAGGGCTGCGGGCCCTGGTGGAGGGGGTTGGGGCCATGGTGGGGCCATGAATGCCCCACTGAGGCTGGTGGCAGGCCAGAGACCCTGGCAGGGGAGAACGGGGGCAGCAGTGTGGCTGGGGACCCTAATGGGAGCCACTCTGGTGGTGGGGGGGCCCCCATTTTTGACTTTTGCCCTGGGCTCCCGAAACCCTAAGACCACACTGATTACACCCAGTTGCCCCCAACCCTTATGCAAAACAGCTGCTTACCCCAGGGTGATCAGATAGCAAGTGTGAAAAAATAGGGATTTGGAAGTGGGAATAGGTGCCTACATGAGACAAAGACCCTAATATTGGGATGGTCTCAAGAATATTGGAACATCTGGTCACCCTAACTCACCTAGATCTGGACTATTCCCAATTCAGGAGTCACCTCACACTACAGAGCACTACTCCATGTAACAGAATGACCACCAGATCAGTATTACTTTACATGGGATAGATGTCTCTGTTTTTGTTTTGTTTCTTCCTTTCTCTGCCACACCTTTCTTCATAGAAAGAATCCCACTGATACAGAGAGGCTTCTATGCAGTCCTGTGGGAGGTGTCTGGGAGGGCATTGTTATAATCATTTCTGGGGGTGTCTCCAACATGCTAAGGACTTGTACAAACACAAAAAGTATGGTCCTTGTCCTTCACTCTTTGAAAATGCACATGCTCTGATACTACAGTGATGGGCAGCACTATAAAATTGGGCAGATGTGGTGTTTGCTGAAAGCCTTCCTTTGACAGAATTTTGGCCAAATTTGATCTACTTACTTCTACTCTTTATGTCAAAAATCACTATTTGGTCCTTGGTCTATTAGTTTCCCTTGTATCCTTCTGTGTATGTTATAAGTCTCTGTCTGTTTTGCATACTCTTAAAAACATCAATTCAAATTTAAACTCTCTTCCCTGTAATTTTCCATTAACCAGTAGAAATTTTTCACAAACGCTTGAACCACATCTCCTCCAAACCTGGGTTACTAGAAATTAAAGCTCCAGATTTTTAAAGGTTATTATACAGTTGTTTATATCTTGTGTTGTTTTGTAAGCTTAAAAAAAGAAGTGTGGATGTATACAGAGGAAAACTATAGTCATGTATCATACTTTTAGAAGAAAAAGTGAAGCCCTGAGGATGTGCTTTAAGTTGAACATGAATTACTGGGCTCAATACATGCATGAGTAACTAGGTGAAATAAAAGTGCCATAGGACTCCTTGTTTGTTTTGCTGACGTAGGCTAACATACTTACCCCTTTGGAATTAGGTGAAATGCTGCACTTGTGTTATACAGGAGGTAAGACTTGGATATCCACTAACCCCTTCTGGCCTTTACATCTATTAAACAAAAGCTTTTAGTAACCCAGATTACAAGAAGCAGGAGAACAGATATAGTCCAGTGCTAAAGACTTCTCTGAAAACATCACTATGCTAATTATGAATAATACTTCCATGTAGTTTTACTCCTGCTACTGATTGCAAATCAAGGGAGGGCTATCTCTTTTTTTTTTTTCAGGTAAAACCTGTCCAGAGGCTCTTTCTTTTAAGAAAATTTTCATCAAAGTGAAAACAGTTTGCTTTTGTCATTCTTATACTTGAGAATAATTTTTTTTAAATACTATTGATTCTTAGTTATAATAGATATATTTGCTCCTTGCAGTGGTATTAAGTTTTTCAATGTAGCTAAGATCTCAGCTACAGATAATTGGTACAGTTAATTATGTCATTGGCAATGGAGACCCACAGTTAAGTCATATTTAACTTTTAAAATGTGACTAAAACAATAGGAGACATGAGGTTTAGTTTTCATTAGCAAATAAATGATTTGCTAACAAATTTTCTGTAGTGGGATTATTTTTGGCATATAGCAAAAATTACATGATTAGTATATAACAAGCTCATTAGCACACAGCTACCTATAGCATGGAGGAAGAAAAAATAATGGAGACTGAATAGCTTCCCACATTGTAAATGCAATGGAAGAGTCTGCTGATGTGTGGAAATCAAAATGACAAAATCACAGACAAACAATGCTGCTGACAAGACTATGAGAATTAGTGTCTCAACCCCCCCCCCCAAAAAAAAAAAAAAGAAAAAGAAAAAAGCTCTTTCCTATAAAGTGACTTGACTTTATCAAGTTAAATGTGAAGGAGATAAATACCACCAAATTTGCAGGCTGAAGCTCATGCTAAGAAAAATGATACCAGGCAAGGCTGGAAACTAATGCCATTCAGAAGTGTATAAAGTGTTGGGTTTTTTCCCCCAGTTAGTATGCTAGTGACAATGTCTCAAGTACAGAGTTAAAACCTGTTCTTTGGAAGAGCAAAATAGAACGTGAAACTTCTGTTTTTGGATCCAGGTGATCTGAGCTCATTTGATGGCTTTCATGTTATAAAGAGTTTGCTCCACAAAAGAGGTATGATGTTTCCTCACTACTGGTGAGAATACGGTATTTATTCATTTGCTACTCATGGCCTTTTTGGATGATCTTTACTAACTGAATGAGAGTAAACATGGAATTTGACAGGGACAAACAGCATCAGTAGCCAAATTTCTCAGCATCAACTCAACACCAACCACATCAAATCTTACAGGTACAATTCTGCTGCTGTTTAATTGTGTGTTCCCCTTCAATGATTCTGTTAAGTGATAGAATAAAGAATAATATTGCTCTGTAATGCCCAGGACAATCTTTCTTTCTTTTCTTTCTAGAGTGCTTCCAGATTTAGGCCTAGTCTACACTAGAAGATAAACTGGTTTATTTTTGTTGCCCAGAAATGTTAAGCAATCCACCCTGAGCAGCATTGTTAAGCAAACCTACCCTGAATGTAAACAGTGCAAGGTTGAAAGAATTTTTCAGTTAAAGAATTGTTGCCATCTCTAAGCAAGGTGGATTATCTACGCTGGTAGGAGAACCCCTCCTGTCAGCTATTGTCTATATTGAAGTGCTACAGTGGTGAAAACTGTGCTGCTAAATTTAAGAAGGTAGCAGTATCAGTCTAGTTCAGCAAAACAAACAAGGAGTCTGTTGGCACTTTTAAAGACTAACAGATTTATTTATCACACGAGGGTTTCTGTGAGAAAATCCCACTTTGTCAAATGCCTGAAGATGGGGAACTTACAGAATTGGAGGAAAATAAATGCAGGGAAGTGTAAATCATGGGATCAGGTTAGACTGTTACAGAAAATCAAAACATTTGTTTTGATTCAAACAGCAGAGAACAGTATACTAGAAGGAGGTGGGGTAAAATCACATGTTGTAATAAGAAAAGAACCCAAAATCCCTGTTTAACCCTAAGGCGCTGATATAAAATCTGCATATGAATCCCAGGTCTCCAGTTTCCTCTTTGAAGCTTTGACTTGTAATTCATTTGCCGAAGTACAGATATTAACATATCATCAGTGGGATAAGCAGGGAGATTGAAGTGTTCCCCTACTGGTGTTTGAATTTTATTTCTGATGTCAGATTTGTGCCCATTTATTCTTTTGAGCAGAGGTTGTCCTGTTTGTCCAATGTATAAGGCAAAGGGGGATTGCTGGCACATGATGGCCAGCAATCAAAGCTTAAAAGAGAAGCTGCAGAATTGGAATTCATATGCAGATTTGACACTCTTGCTTTAGGATTAAATAGGGATTTGGGGCCATGTGAGTGCAGAGTACTCCTCTAGCAATTAGAGCAAAGGACTCTGAGAAGACATCTAGCACCACTGCTCCCCAGTACTGTCAGTGCCACCTTGGAAGGCTCACCAGCTCTGAAGAAGAAGAAGGAGAAGATGGGCAGGGGGTGTTTATCCCCCCATCAAGCCAGCAAGAGAAGGGCCCAGAGTGGGACCAGAGTTGGGCCACTTGGCCCGCACACCACATCTGACAACACCCTCAACTCTGGGACCCAAAGGAGTCCGTCAAGTCCAGTGTGAGATCCGCCTATGACCAGGGGTATATTGCAGTAATATCTATAGCTCCCCTCTACCCCGGAAATGTCTGAGGCAGCCAGGGAGATAATAGAACAGATGGGCCCATCGGCCTCTGATCACTCTTCAGTGCAGAAGTCCAAGCTGTCAGTGCAGCCTAGAGGTAAACCAATACCTCTGTGGCATCCATCCTCATGGCACCGCTCCCCACCATTGGTGGCAAAAAGGGCCAGATCGCGGTCACTGCTGAAGACATCGCAGCCAGCACTGCCTATTGACCATGGCCTGTCCCCTGTGCAGCACCGCTGTCTGGTACCACCTGCAGTCATAGTGGCAGCCAGGGCTCTGTGGTACTGTTTGCCTGGTGCTTCGACCCTGAGGGCATCCCACCAAGCTCCGCCAGCACTGCCCTGAGTATGGCCTTCTTCAATCAGCAGATACTGGTCCCTGGCACTGAGCAGCACTGTTCTTCCATAGTCCCCCTGGACTTGCTTCTTTTTGGGTTCGGATGAAGCTACAGTGGTTTTGCAAAGCAGCAAAAGTAGTAAGAGAAGGGCTGCAGGCCACCACCCATACCAACTGCCTTGGAATCAGTGGCAGGGGCTAAAAGGATGGAACAGAAGTACTTTGTTCACTCTAAGGACCGTGAGCATTTTACACCCACCAGACCCCAGGCTCACTAGTGGTGGCAACCATTAATGAGAAGGAGCATCAGGAGCACCAAGGTCCAACCCCTAAATCAAAGGACACTAGGGCTATTTCTGCACTAGCAAATTAGTCCAGACTAAGGAAGCTTTGTCCAGACTAATTTTAGCCCATGGCTATACTAGGCTCTGCCTAGTCTGAACTAAGAAATTTCTTAGTTTGGACTAGGGAAAACTTTGTCTGAACTAGTACAATCTGGCACTAGTCTAGACTTCTGTGCTTAGTTTGAGCTTTAGTTTGAACTAGGTGTGGGCTAGACCCGGACTAAGGCTTAGTTCAAATTTACTGTGTTAGTTTGATCTAAAAAGCCTAAGATTAGTTCAGACTAGCCCTCAGTTAGTTCAGACTAACCTTGGACTACTTAGTTTGTACTAGCAAGCCTGAATTAATTTGCCCTGATGTAGACATAGCCTAGGAAGTTGGATTTATTCAGCAGGACAATTTATTCCATGGGGGTCTCTAGCTGAGAATAGCCAACCAGCAAGCTATTCTCAGCTGTTATGCATTCATCTCCCGGTCTTTTATGGAGAAGTTCACAAGGTAAGTGTGTCAGGACTTGTGCACCAAGCTGGCAGCAATGGTCACGAAAGGGAAGGTTGTTTTGAGAGCATTGCTGCAATTTACTTTGGATGCAATGGACACCATCACAAGAGCTATGGCCCCAGGGTCACCATGAAGTGAAGCTCATGGTTGCAAGAGTCAGGCCTTTCTCATGAGGTCCAAACAACCACATAGTACCTCCCATTTGAGGGACCTGAGTTGTTCTCATCCCTAGCCAGTTCCAAGCTGTGGACTTTGATGGACACACAGGCAATGTTAAAATCACTGGGCCTGCGTACCCCTGCCTCTCAGAGGCGTGCATTCCATCCATAGCTTCCTCCTTGCTACTATCACAGCCAGCCAGCCTTTTCGCAGCACAGGGGGTCAGAATAACAGGGGCTTGAGTTGGAGATCTTAGAGTAGCAGCAGGAGCCAAGTGTGCACTCAGCCAAATGCAAAGAAGAGCTTTTGAGGCTGTGCCCGAGGACAGCTTACCTGACAATGTTCCCTCTAAGTTGATGATGCAGCTGAACAAGTTTCCTGCTAGTTCCATGACCCCCACCGGGCCCCTCACATTTCTGCCTTCTATTTAGCACAATCATTTTCAAACTGGCCGCCTGTCAGGAGTCAGATGATCAGAAGTTGGTGGGAGTCACCCAGCCCACTTAGGCACCTGGCTCTCTGCATTGGGGGAGCTGGGGTGCTGCACTAGCTAATTGCTTGGAAGCCCTCCCCACCCTGCAGTACAAGTTGGGCCTCATCTGCACAGCTGGGTACTGAATCCCTAGGCAGGGTAGGTGGCACAGCTCCAAGCTACACCCTGATGTGCTCTTACTTCTCCTTTGAAGGAGCCCCATGCTGGCCAGTGAAAACTGCAGGAGTTGGCTTCTGCCCATTGAAGTGGAGATGCTCCCCAAGACCCTTGCTCACCACTGCCCTGGTGCTCCTGGCTCTGTTGCTGCTCCTCCCAGTGATGACATGTGGGACACCCCTCCTTGACCGGCCTGACTGCCGGTTCCCACAATCCCCGTCCCTAAGCTGCCCGGCCACTGGCTCCCCTGATCCCTGTCTCTGACCGGCATGGCTGCCAGCTGCCCCCATATCCTTCCCTGACCCACCTGGCTGCCGGCTCTTACCTATCCCCTTCCCTGACACCCATCCCCCCTACTTGGCCAGAGCTGCTTCTTGGCCAGGCTGCTCCTGCCTTGAGCACACACCTGAGCATGCTCAGGGCAGGAGATTTGAAAACTCCCTCAGCCTGGCTGCAGCTCCCTGCTGTATGGGAGTCTGTGATGCCTGTGCAAGTGTGCAACAGCTGCTGCACCACCACACATCTGTGCAGCTTGGAGGGAACATTGCTTACCAGGCTTGTCTATGGGTCCTTATCTACCACCTGTTGGGGACAGGCTATCTTGATTTCACCAGGTGTAGTCCAGTATCACATCAGACCAATGGGTTTTACACATGGTAAAATGGAGGTATTTGCTGCAGGTTTTGTCTGTATCCCCTTCCTACCCTCCCCACCCCTCCCTGTCCCTCTTCAGGAACCACTCTCGTGAACACCTATTAGATGAAATACAGTCCCTTATCTCCTTGGGAGCAGTGCAGAAGGTGGCAGTCGAGTAAAGAGGAAAGGGGTTCTACTTCTCCTACTTTCTCATTCCAAAGGCGAAAGGTGGCCTGCATCCCATTCTAGATCTGTGAGGACAGAACAGATTCCTGCACAGAGTGAAATTCTGCATGGTCTCCCTGGCTGCTATAATCCCATCCCTGGATCTGGGAGACTGGTACACTGCTCTTGACCTGAGGGATACTTATTTCCTCATAGCCTTTCTGCCATGGCACAGGTGCTTCCTATGATTTATGGTAGGTCAGAGACACTTACAGTTTGCAGTCCTCTCCTTTGGTCTGTCGGCAGCTCCCTCAGGTCTTCACAAAGTGTCTCGTGGTGGCGGCCTACCTCAGATAGCAAACGATGCAAGTATATCCCTATTTAGATGACTGGTTAGTGAAATGTCATTCCCAACAGGAGGTTTGTGTGCATCTGCAAGTGATCTGGTCCACCTTCAACAGGCTTGGCCTATTGATGAATGAGAGGAAATCTATGTTGACCCTCATGCAACACACAGAGTTTATTGGGGCCGTTCTGGACTGAAGGGCAGTGCCCACCTCCCTCCCACAAGTCTGGTTCTTGACAATGTCAGAACTGATCAAGAAACTGTCCAGTCATCATCCCTCACCTCCATCTGCATGTGCCTAAGACTTTTGGAACACATGGCCTCCTGTACCCACATTGTGGAGTTTTCTCAGCTGAGATTATGCCACCTACAGCTGTAGTTGGCATCGGTTTACTGACCGGCTTGGGATTCTTTTGATACCTTGGTCTGCCTGCCCCCTCTTGTCTTACAGACCCTGCAGTGGTGGTGCTCCTGCCAGAATGTGTGTGTGGGAATGCCCTTCCGTGGCCCGCAGCCCTCGGACGCCTGGTCATGGACATGTCTGACATAGGGTGGTGGGCATGGGCACACCTAGTCAAGCTCCAGATTCAAGACCTTTGGACCCAGGCAGATACTCAGCTGCACATAAATGTAAAAGAACTCAGGGCTATCTGCCTGGCTTGTGGGACCTTTCCGGACAAGTTAGTGGCGAGGTCGTTCTAGTTCAAATAGACAATACCACAGCCATGCACTATATCAAAAGACGGGAAGGGGACCTCGCTCTTCTCCCATATGCCAGGAGGCCTGCAGCCTGTGGAAATTCTGTATCCAGCATTCAGTTTGCATGATAGCATCATACTTACCTGGTTCCCAGAATCTTCTAGAGGGCAGCCTCAGCAGGCAATTTCTGACTGGTCCCTGATTTGAACCAATAGTGTCTTGCTCATTGTTACACTTGTCTTAGAAGGTCTCCTTTCTAGTGGCCATAACCTCAGTGAGGTGGGTGTCAGAACTGAGGGTGCTTATGTCGGAACTCCTTTACTCTCTCTTTTTTTTTTTTAAAGACAGGGTTTAGCTCTGCTCTCACACCACCTTCCTGCCCAAGGTGGTTTCGCAATTCCTCATCTCCCAAGACATATTCCTTCTGGTCTTCTATCCAAACTTCACGCCTCAGATGAAGAGCAGAAGCTTCACACATTGGATATCTGAAGGGCTTTAACCTTTTATTTAGAACTCACTAAGCCCTTTCGTGAGTCATCTCAACTGTTTGTGGCAATCGCAGACTGCATGAAGGGAGAACCAATATCCTCCAAATGCCAGGCATCCTGGATCTCAGCCTGCATTAGATGGTGCTATCTGCTAGCTAAAATTCTGCCCCCCTTGGGTGATGGCCCACTCTAGTGTGGCTCAAGACTCTTCAGCAGCATTCCTTTCACACATGCCTGTAGTGAATATCTGCAAGACAGTAACATGGTCCTTGGTGCATAACTTTGTGATGCATTATACACTGAGCCAGCAGGCAAGGGACAATGAAGCTGTTGCCAGAGCAGTGTTGCAAGTGGCTAGAGTCTAGAATTCCATCCCTCCACCAAGGTAAGACTTGGGAATCACCTGAGTTGATATTGACATGAGCAATCATTCAAAGAAAAAGAAATGGCTTCTTACCTGTAACTTGCTCTTTGAGATGTGTTGCTCATGTACATTGCAACACCCTCCCTCCTCCCCTCAGCCAGAATTCTGGCAAGAAGAAACTGGAGAAGGAGAGGGTCAGTTGGACTATACAAAGAGGGTTGCAGGGGCACCCCTAGTGGCTGCAGCCAGCCTTGTGGGTAGTCTAGGGGAAAACTTTCCAATCTGTGCACATGTTGCGCACACACCTGAGTTGGAGTATGCATGAGCAACACACCTTGAAGAACACCAGGTACAGGTAAGTAACCATTTCTTTTGTCCCTGTTGCTGAATCTTGGTGCCCTTTTCAGCAAAGGTTAAGAACCAAAAGTCCTGTCTCAATAGATAGCTGAGAGGATGGACTTAGGTTACATTGTAATCTTCATGGTCATTATTTATTTCACAGAAAACATGAAACGAATCATTTTGCCATGGGGAAAAAAATTGGTTTGTTGGTAACTAATGTGGTCATGAAACCTCCACCAGTCCCTTACTTTTTCAGCTGATAATGGACAGTGCTGTGTACCTGAGCACATTAAAATAAGCCTGGGATGTGCTGCTTAAATGTAGGACAGTGTATCTGGTAACCTTGCTGGAGGAAATAGCTCAAATTGCTTTTGAAGCTGTGTACATGGACTACCAGCTACCACTGAAATGCAGTTATTCTCTTTTGGAACATAGGAGCCACAGTGATGTAGCAATAGATTTCCAGAGGATTTTTTTTTTTTTTTTAAAGAAATGCAAGCTAGAATTTGGCACCACAATAAGAATAGAAATGTATCTCTTCTAAAATTTATCTCTCTTATGGGAGATGTAATATACTGTATAGAAGGACTTCTATCAAGGTAGAAGCTGCATGTTAACTATGTATAGTTAAGATCTTTATTTTGCATCTTCTGAACCTGTTAGTTCTGAAGTTCCAAAGGGGCAGCCATGTTAGTTTCCCCATCTTCAAAACTTCTGATGAAGTGGGATTTTTCTCCCACAAAAGCTCATTCAATAAATAAATTTGTTAGTTTTTAAATGTCGCAGGACTCCTTGTTTGTTAATTCTGATGCTTTTAACACAGGCAACCAAAGAAGTCCTCAAGCTGATTATCTAGTAATCTTTTCTCTGTTGTTGTTTCAATGCTCTTGTGTGAAAGACTCCTCTTATGAAACATCTCCCTAAGACTCTTCTGATCCTTTGAAAAAAATGCTGCTGAACATTTATTTTACAGGAAGCTACAGAGATTCTAAAATCAGATGGTCACATTGTGATGAAGCTGTGACCTGTCTGACAGTACATAGGTTTTCCCTGAAATAATTTGTTGGAACCTGAGCAGCTCTTTTTAAAAACCACACCTTTACTTTATAATTCAAATGTTTCTCTTGCCTGTCTTTTCCAGACAATAAAGGACCAATTAATAGTCACTTCTCTCAATGTTTAGTTTACTAATTCAAATAAATATCTCACAAAATAACAGAAAACAGTTATTTCTTAACCGTCACAAACTGGGAACCTTGAGCCTCAAGAACTGTCTTCTCTTGTTCCAGGGCCTGCCACATCAGCCAACTTCCCTCTGTAACTTTCTTTCTTAACTGAACACTTCCTGGCTTTTATATTCACTTGATCAGTCTGACCTGGTAGGCAGGGTAGCAGATCAGACACAGGTGAAGCAGGGGCTAGCACCCCTCAAAAAGCTAGCCACCCTGTGACATGGTTCATCCTACATAATGTCTCCTTCAATTTCATTATCACCTAGTCAGTTGCAGGGCCCTTCGATGTGTACCTGAGCCATTTCTACAGGGTTCTCATGAAGAACTTGGCTTCCCATATCCTTCTAGCCCCTCTTGAGTCTTCGGTGCTCTAAATGTAAAGGTATTTGTAATAAAGTCCAGCTAGTGACCATGAGTTTGCTTACCTGCTTTGCTGACTTCAGGTTGCATCAGGTCTCTGCACTGAGTTACACTTCATATCAGAAATCTTGCTAGAGATTTTTTTCGTAGGCTACAGTGATGCCTGTTGTTGCAAAGGAGGTTGATCACAGGCAGACTTTCCCACTAATGAGCTTCATCAACATGTTTAAGGCTCCAGAGGCTGTTTGACTGTTCAGCCTAACTGAAGGGCATTAACAAACTAATACACTTGCCAGCATGAGAGTCACAATGAGTGGAATTTGACTATTGGGAGCACTGCTGATACATGTTGAATTACTCCATATGTGGTGATGTAGGCTGGCATCTATTTCTTTTTGGATTAACAGCTGAAGTGGGAAACCTACACTTGATGTTATGCTAGAGATAGAGGGGTAATCATTAGTTGGAGGAACCAGAGGGAAAAGGAGATAACACTTCTGGTGATAAGCAAAAATCTTGAGGGAATTACCAGATCATGGTACATGGGTTCTCTCTAGAAGATCTGAAAGTGCATTGATTGAAACGAAAAATCAGTGTGTATACAAGTGAACAAAAAATTCTAATAGTTTGAAAAATAAGGAATAGTGTCTCATACTTCTGCCATGTCACAAAATAGACACAGGCATTTAGTCATGCAGTTTTCACTGGCCAGATCCATTCCACAGGTACAGTGTGAGTATAATTTGTAGACAGCCTATGGAGACCTGTGTACTTCGCCATGCCAGAGGAAGGGTTGAGGTTGGGGTTCACCTCACGGAGAGACCTTTAGAGTTGAGTTAGGATTTAATAGGCATTCCACTGGTGAAAGTTGATTGGAGAAGTATTCAACTATTGCATTTCCAGCCCAGGCTGGCCATGTCCTCTCCTAGATGAGTGCTGTCCACTTTTGATCTATTGATGTTAATGAACATCAGGAGCTAACCACTTACAAATGGAGGGGTCTGCATTTACTGTATGAGTTAGAGAACAGCTTTTCCTTCTCTGTCTCATTCCACCAGCACGCACACATGAAAATTCTCCTGTCTATCTCAGAGGTGAGACAGAAAGTGCCTGTTGGTTATTTGATTGTAGTTTTCTTTTAGCTGATTCCAGCAACAAACATCCATTGGGTTTGTGTCAGTCAGAATTTTATCCGGGAATCTGACAGAAGATAACAACCTTGCTGAACTGAAGTAATGAAAGAGGGAAGGGGGACGGAATACTCTAGACTGAGCTGTGCATTTGTGAATGTGCTAGATTTAGTGTTAAACTTGTCTCTATGGGTGCCAGTGCTTTACTAGCACGAGGGACTGTGGAATAGGGAAGATACCATTGAGTTCTTTGAGACAAGTAGATGACGGGTTTTGGACAAAACTAATAACCTTGCCTGCATATTATTTTCAAGTCCTGACAGCTAAGACTTATCTTTTGGAAAGCATTTTAAGTGGTTTGAAGTATATATGTGAGCGGATTCTCATGATTCAAAGAAAATAGCTCAGTAAGTATTTAATATTTATTAAAATAACTGTTTAACGTCTGATCCTGTAGAAACATCTGAATATGATCATTCTGGTTGTATGTAAATGTTTGCAGGATCAGGTCCTTATTTTGTAGAGTCTTCTATACACATTCTCTGAGTGACTTCCAGAGCTGAATGCAATTTTAATAGCTGAGGCCTGATCCCACAAATGGATTTGTGTGTGTGGATCCTTGATTGTCTGGTGACTTAAGCGTGTGGATCCAGTAGCAGGTTCCATATCTTTTTGAGTTCAGGAGAGAAATGAAGAGGTATAATGGAAAAGAAAGAACAGCATCTTTTCATGTGACTTGAATGTGTGGAGCGTGGTGGGTAAATTCACCTTGGATTTTTGATTAATTCTGGAAACCAAAAGGCTGATGAAATACATTAAATGAAATCAAACTCTTAGCAATTGAACAGCCAGTCCAATAGCCACAGTATGTGTTACTCCAGCTACAACAAGGACATAACATAACAAAATTTAAAATGCATCACTCAGTACTGCTTCAAATCCACCCATCTCTTCTGCAACACAACAGAGCCCCTTCCACCAGTCAAAACCAGTCTCTCTGATGCATACAAGGAATTAGTCAGTTTGCTCTAACACAACCTTTCACAAAGTCAGTTCTTTAACACCCTGCTCCTTCATCAGCCTCAAATACCTTTCAGCTGCTCCCTTTGCTCCTCTTCTAAGAGAGGAGGTATTTTCTGGATGAGGCACTGAACTAGTTTCCATTCCCAACTTGCCACAGTGTGCTATGTGACCTTGTGCAAATCACTTCACCTGTCTCTGCCTCTGTTTTCCTTTCCACCCTTTGTCTATTTAGATGTTTGGTGCAGGGATTGTCTCTTACTCTGTACAGTGAAACCCTTGGTCTGTGCTACCATAATACAAATAATCTCTGTCATGCCACTGCTACCCCTGCCTCTTTTGTCATCTGTAGCTGCACATACAAATGCTCATGAGGACAAGTTGCAGACTTATGGAGTGATGCTGTTCTAGGTTCATATGTTTCCCCTCTCAACTCCCTGAAACAGGAGGCAAAAGAACTTGCAGCTAAATTCACAGGGAGAGGAGGCAGCTTCAGCTCTCACTGGAGGGAAATAGTGGTGTATGGACAGGCAACAGACTGAATTGTGAATGGCCCTTCACTGTGCTAAGTAATCAAAGGCCATGAGATATGATTGAGCCATATTCGTATCCCCCTGTGCTGCAGCATTTAAAAGTAGGGCAAATTCAGGCCTTATTTGAGTGAGATGGGAGGCTGTGTAAAAAAACAGTCACTAGACATATGTAAGTGTAGGTAAAGTGGAATTTGGGTGATTTCTTTTCTGAGGGTTTGAGGTGCACATATAACAAGAGGGGAGACCCTTTTGAAGATATGAAGACACGACAAAGGAGTTTTTTCTCCTTAAGAGATGACATTAACTAAAATCTACAGAAGGTTTATGATTTCAGTGTTTGTATTCCAACTGTATTATGTTTGTCAGTGCAGACTTGTGATTTTTCTCAAACACACACTAAAAGCACAAAACCACTGGAAATTAAATGCTTCTCCCTTTCAAAAATTTACAATCTATTTTAGGAGATTTATTTACTTTCTCATACGATTTATCAAATGAAAGTTGCAACATCAGCTAATTCCGTTAGGCTTTATTTGTCAGTTAGGGCCCAAGGCTTCCAGGTTTAGAAGGAAGGAGTATGGTAAACTTCTTTCCTTTGCATTCCTCAGGCATACGTAAGAGAAGGATCATCTCCAGCAAATGTGTTGCGATGCTGGAGAGGCTGGCACTTTGTTTATGGTGTTCTCATCAGAAACACAGAAATGAAATGTCTCATGTTTTGTAAGAGATGCTTTTTTTGGGCTTCTTCAAAACTGTCACAGGGCTCCTTGCTTCTTTCAAAATGCATGGAAGCTTTTGTTGTTGCATGTTATTTCCAGGCATTATTGATTGTTTTCTGTCAAGTGTGTCTCACTTAAGTTTCAATGAACTGCCTGCAATAAAAAAAAAAAAAAAAAAAAAGCCAATCACTTTTACTTATGACAACACATCATAGATACTTTATGAAATCATAAGGCAAAGTTTGGCACAAAGAGCTTTAGCAAGGCAAGGAAGGTCAAGAAAGAAAGAGAAGTGTATTAGAGCCGTACCATAGGTTGGTCAAGGCTTGTGTGTCCTTCCCTTGAACCACTGAACCACCTTGGAAGTATAGTAGTCTGAGTCTTCTGTTTGGGCTGAACCTGAGGGCTCTTTCACAAATGCCCTCACTGTAACTTGCTTTTATATATGCACCAGAAACAGGACATTAAGTGGTAACCAATTGCAAATGGTTCAGAGATTGCTATAAACGTAGCAAACAAAGCTGAACTTTTTAAAAGCAGATAGACTTTTCTGCATAATAGATTGGGGATTTTTGTGCTTTACTTTAAATTCTTTGGCTCTCTGCAAAGCACTTTGTTCCCTTTCAGTAGTGCTTTTAGAAACACAGAGCAGCTGTATTGAGTGTGACCTTGATGCAAGACCTCTCTTAGAATTCTGCTAGGTTCAGGGAACATATCCGACGAATGTGCTTGCTCAGTAGGATAGGTGATGGCCTCATTTCATTCTTTCTTCTCTCTTTGCCAGATGTAACAAGGTACAATTTTATTTTGTGTTCCAGAAAGATTTCTTGTTTCTTCTGCACTGCATGTTATATCTTACTTTTCCTGAAAAGTTTCTAATGTTAAAACTTACATTGGAAAAAAGAAAGCTATTTTAAAAAAATTACATTTTTCTCCCCTCCCTCAAAAATGTATGACATCCAAGGATTTTAGAGTTAAATGAGGTCAGCCACAACAATAGAACAAAATAAAAATGTAAACAAATAGGTTGTTTTGTGAGGAGTAAAGTACAGTCAGTAAGTACTGTTTGTCATTATTATACTAAAGGTGAAAGCATCACTATATTGCTGTAGTTGTTGTTTTTGTGTTAATTTCAGTCATTCTCTGATTTTTATTTCAACAACACTGTAGATAGAGGGTCACTTTTGGTATCTTTAATAACCTAGGGACCCTTCTATTAAACGAGTGCAATTGACAGAATGGACTTTGTCATTCTAGAGGAAATTTTCAAAAGCACCAAAGAGATTTAGGAGCACAAGTCCTGTTGACTATGGAACTGATGCTCCTAAATCCCTTATGTGCTTTTGAATATCTCTTCTCAAGTTAATGATTTGTTTAGTGTCACATCTTTACAAAAAAGTTAATTGAAAATAAATACTCAACTCATTTTCTTACAGATGCACAAGTTATCATTTGGAAATTATTCTTTTAAATATTTATATTTGCTTCCTCCCTCTTGCAAAAATTACAGTTGTTTGAGTTTAAAAGTTCTTGTTCTAATGGACGTATATGAAATACAGAATATCCTAATTTAAGCATTCTGGAAAAAGACAGGAGCTAAACTAAGTTCAATATCTTAATTACATTTCTAAAAATAAATGATAAATAAAAGTATATACCTTAACTAGTATTTCCAGTGCTATAAGATAAGGTTGTTTGGTATGTGGTAACCTTCTGGCCTTGCCTTAGGCTTCCAGGATGTGTACGGTGGGGGCACAATTATGGTTGGTGGGAGCCATATAACTCAGTGAGTCTTGGAGAATTTTCTTCCCAAATTTCTCTTTTAGCTTTAGAAATGAGTTTGGATTTGCTGTCTATATACAGATCACCTTTCCCTCCAGCAATCCAGCATGTAGGGCTCTGAACGACCTTGTTCTGTGGTGGGTCCTTCTGTATAGCCAACGTCCACTGAGCCCAAGGAGTTGTGCGCACAACTGCGGGTGGTATATACAATAATAGGCTATTGAGACACACGTTTTTAAAGTTTTAGTCTCAATATCTTGAGGGACAGGTGGAAGGAACAGAATTTTTTAAACAAATCCTGGTTTTAACCATTAAAAACTTGAATCATTTTATTTTTCTGGTGTGTGAGCTTGTACACGAAAATCGTTTTCTGAATTACCCTGTTAATTCCATTCATGTTCAATGCTAGTGTGGATCCTGTTACAAAACAGCAGTTTAAGCTCAGATTAATACAATATTTGTATGTTTCATTTTGCCTTTTTCATAGGGGGGGAAGATACAGTACAGAAAGTAATAACTCATCTGAAATTAAACACAGTATTTTGTTTTTATGAATACTTTAAAACTCTGTTGGCTACAGAGCTGGGTAAATCTTCTTAACTGATCTGCAGTGCCAAGAGCAGTTCTTATCTAAGACGCTTTAAAGTAGGCATGAGATAAAAATAAAATATTTCCCTAAACTACTAATATTACTAGATATATCTGTTCTAGAATATAAGGTTTGTTTATGCTGCTTTAGAACAAAACCCTGAAAACTTTTTGGTGAAGACTCAGAAATTGATTTTAAATACTAGAGGTTGTTTATAGCTATTTGCTTCTGAAGATAAGTGCAAGAACATCATAAGGCTGCGCAATATATTATGTCCTAATTGCGTGTATTTGTTGCCTGGAGGGAAGCAGACAAATAAGTGTAGTCAAGAGGCTGTAAAATGGATACTTAATTTTCAGTTGGGATTTAGAGACTACTGCAGTTCTTCGGCTGGAGTAGTATCTCATCTACCTACATGTGGTTTCCTTTTTCCTTTAGTGTATACATCTTTCTTTCATCTGCCTCTCTGCTTTCTGATTCTTTCCTACACGTTAATACTTATGACTACTATTCTTGTAAGTAGCCTTCTGAAATGCCCCACCAATTCAGTCAATAGATGCAGTAGCATGCACTGGCTTAAGCATGTCCTAATATGTGTTTTGTGGTTTTCCCTTAAGAGGCTGCAAAACTGAGCCCCAAAAGATTATTAGCAGTTCAGGGAATTAAACCATAGTCTGCTAGGTTAATAAGCTAGTATCACAACCTGTTTGATCTTTCTTGGCTTGTTAATTCATGACTTAGAATTCTGTGGGTAAAAGGTTGATTTGGAGACTGACTGATGCCTGCTGTGTGGGTGAACATCTAGCTTGTTACTTTTGGATGGTTGGGTTTTCTGTGTTTTGTTTTTGATTTGCCTTTTGGATTTTGATCTCATTTTGTTTTGTTAGACTTTACCAGACTTTGTAAAACTGACTAGATTGTGCATTTAGGCACAGCCTGAAGAAGGGGCATCAAACTCACAGCTCGCAGGCTGGATCAGGCCTGCCAAGGTCACTAATCCGGCTGCGGAGTGGCTGCCTGGGCTGCCTGGAGCTGTCTGCAGCAGCCAACTCCAAAGATAGGCTCCTAGCACAGCAGGGCTAGGTGCACTTCTAACTCCCTCATGTGATCCAAGTCACAGCACAGGGGGACAAAGGAAGCACTCCAGTCAATCCCAGCTCAGCTCTGCTGTGATCTGCTAACCAATCAGTCTCAGTCACAGCAGGCTGAGCTGGGCTACGGGAGAGCCACTGCACTGCCCCACACCCCAATCGTTCACTGTCAGTCAGTCAGCATGCTAATTTGATTGACAGCAAATTGAACGAATGACAAATAAAAAAGGAAAAAGTGCCTGGGGCCCATGTGAAAACAAGCCAATCAAAGGCCACCTGGGACTAAGTCAGCTAAAGGCCAGCGTTCTGAATGACTGAAAATGAGTGGGCTGGGAGGGAAAGAGGCAGGAGCCCAGCCTGGCTGCCTGTGACTAAGACTGATTTTTTTTTCCCTGCCCCCAGGAGGTACAGGAAGGAGAAAGAGAGTGGAGTGAGGGTAGGAGACAGCGTGGGGAAGGGGACCCCACAGGGCAGAGAAAAGGGAAGGTGTCAGAGAATCTGTGGGGTTGGGGAATGGAAACAGGAGCCCACGCCACTCCGAACATGGGAGGGAGAAGGGTTGGGGAGTCCATGCAGCCCCAAGGCCCATGACAGTTGTCCTGCTTTCCAGTGTGGAAAGTATTATGAGGAAAGTATTTCACTGTATCCCTTCCCATGCCAACCCCCTTATATACTTGGCCAGATACTGTTTATATAGGAAGTGAAGGAGGGGCCTAGCCCCACTCTCTATCCCTTCCCTGTTTACTTGCTGATATCAGAGAGTATACAGAGACTTGGACCCATGATCCAGGAGGAATTTACCACCACAACAGAGTGAGGTATCATAAATCCACACACAGCCCAGTAAGATATGAGCATGGTCATGTTGTTGCATCTGTGAATATATTTTGAAATTATATTCATTTTAAAAATACATGGTAGAGAATACAATCTTCTTTAGTATTGTGCTTCATGGAATGTTAGTTGCTTTAAAATGTGCCTGACACTTGGCAGGGCTTGAAAAATTTAACAAATACAGTCCTAGCTGGGGGACTAGATCTGGTAGCCAAAAGCAGATACATAAGACAACGAGACAGCGTGGGTTATTAGGCAGATCCAACGATAACACGCTGTGGAGATGCTGTACTCTTCTAATTACAGCAGGTGCTAGGAAGAGAGGATGCAAACTGAGCTGTCTGTGGACCCTGTCTGTGGGTGGCTCTGTTTCATATATTTCTAGGTAGTAGTTGTCCTGTAAAATTGGAAGCTCACCCCTTCTAGCTACTGGAAAGGAGAGAGAACTTTCCTTTCTTCACTCCCTGTTTAAGCTCACTGCATTGCAACAACAGTAGAGTCTTTTTTTTTTTCCCCCCGCTTGTTGAGGCGTAGAGGGATCTGAGAAGAGGGAGGAGAAAAGGCTCTTCTACTTGCTCTCTTTCGTATTCTTCATTTTTGGATTTCATCCCTGGTGGATAACTTAAGTGTCTGCTTTTATTGCTTTCCCATATATTTCCTGTCCGCAGGGTCCTGAATAGCTTCAGTTACATTGATGAGAGATGTGTTAATTTCATTTTAACATTTGGCAAAGTTACAAGCAGTAACATAAGTACTGGTCTGTCTGCCTTGCAGATTCAGGAAGTCTGAAATGCATCAGTTCAAATTTGGAAGGATGTTATCACATCTATAAAGGCTAGAAACTTTTTAAAAAAAAATTAAACTGTCCAGAAGTTGTTGCATCAGGCAACTCTACTCTCCAGGGCCACTTTTCCACTTGGCCTTAATGAGCGAACAAGTGGATTTTTCAAGTTCTGTATTTGGTACTGCATTAAGAAAAATCCCGTGATTAGCTCTTTAGTGTATTTGAGTCAGCCCATAACTCTGTAATTTTCATTAAACTTGCTTGTTCAACACATTCCGTTTCCCTATTGCATAAAAGTTAAATAGCAAGGAGCACTGATTAACTGCCGTTTAACATCTCTTTCAGTGATAGCTAGTTTTCGAGGAACAGTCCCACATGGCTTGTCATTGGAGATTGGAGATACAGTACAAATACTAGAAAAATGTGATGGTAAGTACACAGGTTAAAACTCTCATTTGAATGAATCATTGCTGTGCTGATGTGAATTTGAGTCCCATTGCTCTTTCTTTCATTTTAAAATGTAAGTGAAGCAAATATGTGCATCATTTATGGTAGCATATGTTTAGGCTTGGAAAAATTGATTTGTAAAATTCTAATGTCAGCAAATGTTAATTTAACTGTGCACAGTCAACTGATAAGTACTTCTATTGATAAGAATTGATTACATAATCCCAATTGTACATACAAAATGGGGTTTAAATTAGCTGTTACCACCCAAAAAAGAGTCAGAGGTTACCCAATGAAATTAATAGACAACAGGTTTAAAACAAAAGAAAGTAGTTCTTTACACAGCTCACAGTCATCTTGTGGAATTTGTTGCTGGGGGTGCTGTGAAGGCCAAAATTATAACAAAGTTCAAAAAAGAATTAGGTAAGTTCATGGAGGATAGGTCTATCAGTGATTATTAGCAATGATGCTCAGGGATGCAATTTCACATTCTGGGTGTCCCTAGCCTCTGATTGCCAGAAGCTGGGCGTGGAGGGCAGAATGGATCACTAGATGATTACCTGTTCTGTCCATTCCCTTTGAAAGGCCCTGGCACTGGACACTGTCAGAAGACAGGATACTGGAGCCAGATGGAACATTGGTCTGACTCAGTATAGCAGTTCTATGTTCTTACAAAAGTTATATGTAGACAAAGTAAGGAAAAATATGCTTCTTGAGAACTTATTAGAATTTTTGATTTTAAGGATATTGCTTTGTATATATTGGCATGTAATGATGACAATTTATTTTTTAATAGTGAGAATGCTTTTTGAATTTCAGTGTCTGCTATCATTAAATAATATTGGCTGAATCCCATAAGTTCTTACAACTCTGAAAATTTAAATAAAAACAGTTTAAAAACATAATTTTGAGCAACTCTGAAAATTTAATATTCTGTCTAAAATGCTTAAAATAAACATTGATATTATCCATCAGAATTATAATAAACAAAAATTAAATTCTGCCAGCCAACATAAATTTCTGTATGCCAAAGAAATTCTGATCCCTAGGTTTGATCTGTGTAACTGTATTCTTTTTTGTTGCTTCTCCGTGTTTAATTAATATCAAGGGAGAAAAATAATTGTTCCACAGCAGGGAGGTCTCATTGTAACTTTTCTTTTTGCTCTCAGTTTTTGCCAGGGAAGCTTGATTTTCAGCAGGAGACTTTAAAACTTCATGCCAAATCACAAGTTTAAAGATCTCTGACCTACTTCTGATTTGATACAGAGGCTACAGAGATAAAAATAAATTTCAGGCTTGGTTTTAATTTATGTACAGAACTACAATAAAAGAAATTTCTTCCACAGAATTTCCTTAACATCCTCCCTAAAGTCAGACTTTCAAAGCTATATTTTTGTTGTGTAATGTAACACATATTTGTTATCATAGAAGTGGGGGTGTCAAACTGCTGATCTGGTTAGTCAGAAATTATTAATCTTTGTTACAAAATACATTAACTATTTTACTTTTTTTTTTAATTTGGTGCATTAGAATTTTAAGTATAACAATGTAGCCAATAGGCCTAGCCTGTGCAGTATAATAGTAGTTCATGCTACCATCTACCTTTAGTATTTGGCATGTTGCCTGTACAAAAATAAAATCAAGGTGTATTACTGACACCAAGTTGGAGAATATAGCAGAAAATAAACATGAGGTGATTTAAGCTGATGCTTTAGTGAGTTACACAAATATTTTTCAATGCATAGAATTTACTCAAAATGACTTTAGTCTATTGCAGTGTGGTGTGTAATAGAACCACATCAGTCCAGGAGAAAAAATGTAAACAAGTTTTGAAAATGACAGCAGTTTTGTTCACATGTTTAAAAAAACAAAAATATTATTTCTCCACAGGCTGGTACAGAGGATTTGCCTTAAAAAACCCAAATATCAAGGTAAAAACCCAGATGTTTTAATTCTTTGACAGTATTATGAATTCAGTCAACCATGTTCATATCTGAATGCCATAGTTTGATAAGATATTAAAACATTTAATGTTACATATTTTAACCAATATTGGCAGAAGTATCTTTGATCATTGATTGCATTTTTAAAAAATGTTCTCATGTTAATACTCTGAGCATCTTGGAAGTCAAGACCTCTTGGCAAAACTAACTTATTTAGGCAAAATCAGTTAAGCTTGGGAGCTTGAGGAAGAGGTAAATTAAAGTATAGAGAGGTGGTAGCCATGAATGCCTGGTAAAAACTGTGTTGATGAGATACTTTGAGTTTAACATGTAGACTCAGTGTAGCCTCAGCGCCAATTCAGGGGCTCTCAAACTTTTCTTTTCCTTGGGACTTCTTTGAAAATATTTCAGGCTGTAATGACTTAACTCCCTTTCTCCCCCAAAGTGATGACCTGCCAACCTTACTAGCATGCCTATAGGCTGACAGCTCACTGCCACTCCTCCTCACCCCATAATATCCTAATGATATCCTGAAAGGTCATGGCTCCCAGTGTTCGAACCTGACTAGGTATCTATTATACTTCTTGCAAATGTACATTACATGCATATGACACTCTTTAATGCTAGTAAAAGTCATGATGCTAGAGTGAGATGTCTTATTCTTCCTAGCTTTTATAGTTTTTTTGCAGGAAAATAGGTTCAGAATTAGACTTCAGTGCTGTTGTGTTCTCATTTTTGTATCTTAATCTGTTTTGTAAGACATTAGCAATTACATGCTTACTGTCAGTGTTAGTGTGTATCCTGTCAAATGTGTCAAAAAAAGTGATGAATGGACCATCCTAAGGACAATTAAAACTCTGTAAGGAAATGAGCAAGCCATTTGTGCAGTGTTGTTACCTTCTGTGGATGAAAGTGATTTTTTGAAAGCAACCTTGGAAACAAGTCTTCATGAAGGCAGCATGGTTTGTTAGCTTTGGTCTGATAGGATTCTTCCCCTAGCTTCTTTCTAGTTCATAACAAAATGAGGCACCATAGTTCCCATCTGAACAATTTTTGTAAAGCTAGCAACACTGTCCTTTTTGAAAAAATCATCATGGCTTCTGTTGACATTGTTCCTTTAGGTCAGCTTGGTTGCTTTTGTTTACACCCAACTTGTGAATTACAGAGCTGAATGGAGTGCTAGGTGGTAGTGTATTCTTCTTCCTTGCTAGCAGAGAATTCTGTAGTCTAGAGCAGTTCCCAAACAAACAGTGGAATCTCTAAAAACACAATGCTTTGAAAATCCATTCCAAATGCCAATTTAAGACACTATATAGATAAACATTGGCCACAGAGTGTCCCCTTAAAAAATGAGAACTTAGTAAAAATGTCAAATCTCAAAGAGCTATGCTGCAATGCTCTAAGATTCTACATTCATTTTTAATTTCTAATTTACCAAAATATGGAGTTAGTAATTAAAAGTTTTGGTTTTGTATTTGATTTGTGGTCCTTTTTGAAGCTTCATTTATTTAAATACATATTACATACAGCAAACAGTAGCAATGGAGGGTTTCAGTGTTGTGAACAGTGTCACTGATGAAGGATTCTTTTTCTATAGGGTGCAAAGTTTTCTCTGAAAGAGTCTAAACCAAGGGTCTCTCTTAACAGTAGGCAACCTGTTAAAACTTTGTGGATTTATTAAACTATTTTCTTTTTCAGGGTATATTTCCATCCAGCTATATTCACTTGAAAAATGCATGTGTTAAGAACAAAGGGTAGGTAGTCATTTTGTGTTCAGCTATTTAAGGAGGCTAAGAAAAAGGATGTGAAGTTGTACAGAATGTTATAACGAGGCAGCTTTTCAGGCAGGATGAAGTGATTATTTTCACTTATGTCTAACATTGTAAAACCTCTGCATACTGCCCTGAAGGATTAAAATGAATATCCTTCACCAGCCTGGCACTTTCATTTAAGCATAAGGTAGAAGTCATTTATTCTAAAAATACATAGGGCAGAAATGGGGAAATAATTTCTGTGTTGTCTATCATATGCAGAGAAGAATTACTTCTTATAGCTACTGGTGTTGATCAGACTAAGTGTTGGCTCTCTTACTTAAACACTGTAATAGTTCTCTACAGGGTTCTACACAGAATAGTCTGTTAGCCATTGCTGATCAATGCTCATTTTATTTAGGATGATAGCTGCTTAATGGCAGAACTAGGTTGCCATTACTTAAAACAAACTCCGGGCATTCACAGAACTTTTAATAGGATGTTTTCAAGTCAATGTATGGCTTATTACAATTTTTACAAATCTAAAATTAATATTTTTTCATATTTTGTTTTTAAATTACAATTAAACAGGTTTAGTTTTGGTTGTCTGCTAGTCTGCATTCATTATCCAAAGCACAGTTATTAAAAAAACAAGATGTTAGAATCTTTGAATTTTTAAGACTAATTTGTAATGAGTGATGTTTGTTTTTGAGATATAACTTTTTAACATTTAACAAAATTCCACTTAAAATATCTAGTTTAGCAGTGATTATGATGTGCCCACAGTCTTTCTTAGGTGTCTACACAACTCCTGGATATTTATTTTCTAGAACTGACCCTTGTTTGTTACATGTATTGATAAGAAGAATGATTAATTGAAATTAGCACAAACTAATATGGAATTACTCACCAAGGAAGAGTTTTTTGTTTCTAGGGCTGTTTTGAACTGAACAGACCTGGATTGCATGTAGAACACAAACACTTGAAGGTTTAAGACTACATCTTCCTTAGTTAGTAAGAAGGGCAAAGCTCCATGGCTGGCAAAGAAAATCCTCCTGTTTGTCTTCCTTTAAGAACTGGAAACTTACTCTGAACAAGTGAAATTGAATTCCTTATTGCCTAATGAAAAACCCACTGCCTGCTACACTTCTAAATTTTTATGCTGCCTCTGCTCAGCCAGTTATGTCATTCATTAGAGTTGGTTGAAAATTTTCCATTGAATTGTTTGTGGACAGAATGTTGGGTGTTTGACAAAATAAAACTCTTTGTCAAAAGAACACAAAAATGGCTCCGTGTGGAAAATTTCAGACGCTTCATGACCCTATTTTCCTGTATACCAGTGGCTCACAGCCCATGGCCCATGGGTTACTTGCAGCCCAATCAGCACATACTTGTGATCCATGTGACGTCCTCAGGGCCATAGAGGTAAATATATTGTGTGGATACAACCCATATAACATAGACAGCTGCATATGTGAACCACAGTGGTAAATAGGATGAGAATCTCTGCTCTAGGGGATGTGTTCTGTAGGCAGATTACCTATCCCATGATGCTGTTTGGCTTGGGAATCACGTGATGCACCACAGCAACTCCACAAGAGGGGAATCTGTGGTATATCGTGGAAGAGGTAGTTCAGCCAAGAAGCCAGGCCATAGTGGAGAATGGAGGCTTGAGCACAATCACAAATTGAAATTTACAACTGAAGAACTTTGATTTCCTGTGGGAATTTTTTGGGGGTTGTATTTGCATTGGTGTTTTCTGTGAGTGGTGGGAGACAGTTTTCCAACCAGCTCTATTGTTCAGGAGTAATGCACATAATTAACTGGTTGTTGCAGACAGACACTTCCTCTTCCAAATTACAGCTGATCCTCCAGTGTGTGTCCTGTTTTTACATCAGTGTAACTCTGAGTTAATGGAGCTACACTAGTGTAAAACCAGTGCACCACAACAGAATATTTTGCTTGCAGACATATTTGACAACCATACTCAAGATTGTTTGTCCTTGGACAAGAATAAGTCAATTTAATGCGTTTTCTTAGTCCTGGCAAAGGCGTAACAACCCTTGTTTCCACAATGAGTGTCCTGGCTAGTTTTCTTTCTTGAGTCCTTGCTTCTGATCCATCCCCTCTTTTTATAGGAGTTGCATTTTTGGAGTCATGTATAAAAACAGGGAAGCATGTGCACTTGTATAGTAACTAAACTGTAGTAAGGCTTGCAATTTTTCCTTTTAAATCAGAAGATGTTTACAAAAGTGCTTGAAGGAATTATGTTGACATAAAATTCTGCCGTCTTTGAAGACAATGGCAGAACTCCCATAGACCAGATCTTCACCCCATGACTTTTACAAATAAAAGGAAAGAAGTCTTGTGGAGATTAATAAATATCAACTTTCATAAGAGAGGATTTATATTAGCAACAGTAATGTCGTTTATATTGTTTGTGTAATGTCATACATTCTTCTGGATGCCACAGGCAGTTTGAAATGGTTATTCCAACAGAAGACTCCGTTATCACAGAGATGACATCGACTTTAAGAGACTGGGGGACAATGTGGAAACAACTTTATGTGGTAAATATTATATGACATTGCCTTGCTTGAATGAAATTTAAAATAGATTCTGTCATCTTACAAATAATAAAATTAAATATGTTGTGCTTAGGGGGGAAAAAAAAGGAAAGAGTATTCTTTCCAAGATAGTGTTTGTGTGGGTTATTCTTCCCTGGTAGGATTTATTTAATCCTCTTTTCCTTGTTTTATTTTTTCTTCCTTTTTAATCCAATAGTTACAGCTTTTTGCCAGAGACTAACTAGAACATCTGCTCACCATGTAATTGATAGTAACCCAGAAGAATAAATGGGAATGACATAACTTGTTACCTAAGTCTCTAGATTTAAACATGCTAAGATTTGGGAGCTGTGACTTCAGGTTCCTGAATGGCAATATTAACATAGTTATTAAAATATAAAGACAAAAACCAAAAAAAAGAGCAAGAATGAGAAGATCAAATGATTATTTTTTCAAATATAAAGAATGAGATACGATAAGCAGTAACAAAATCATGGGGAAAATAGTAATGACAACGAAGGTAACATAAAAGAACTGCAGTCTCCATCCATAATATAAATCAAACAAGGAAGTAAAATGCCACAGTTAGTTGCAGCTATTGTAGGGAGAAAAGAAGTGGGAGGAAAAACAACTTTCCAGTATTGGATACCTTTAAAATAGCTGTAACTTAGACATGACTTTAAGTTTACAATGGGAATTACATTTTGGACAGATTTTTTTAAAATAAAATTGTTTGATAGACAAAAGTCAAGCAGCAACAAGCCTGACCTTGAACCTCTTGCTGAACAGCCAGTGGAGGGAAAGCAGCTTGATCCTTAGGAAAATGGAGCATATGAATGTTTTGCACAAAGTAAAAGCTTAATTGCCAAGCTGAAACAATGACACGTTGCCAGACAGAAGAGATATAATTAGAAGTATACGTACTGAAAGCTGTCAATTATGTAAGTACAGCATATAAGTTAGTTTTAAAAATATTGATGGGATGGGAGAGAACAACTTTTATTTTGACTTGCTACACCTTTTCATGTCTTCTGTATTAGCCATTACCAATTTTTGTTGTTTGAGTCATTTTGTCTTAAAACTCTGCAAACTCAGCATGGGTGGTCTGTGATCTGAGAGGCTTACAGTCCAGTTGAAAGGGTTAGAAGGAAACCAACCCTGATAAATCACTTTGGAAGTCTGATTATAGATTAAGTCCAGCCTCTGAGGCGAGGCATCCGTTCTCACTTACCTCACCACCTCCTGAGTAGATCCCCACTTCACCAATGCATTTGATTTAAGATCATCCCTGTCATGGCACTTAAGCATAGCTCAAGTTCCATTAAAGTGGTGTTTAAGCACGTGCCTAAAGCTAAGCATGTGCTTAAGGGTTTTGCTGAATAAGAATAAACTGCTGATCTGAAGTCCAATTAAGGAAAGGATTATAGTTGTGGAAAGGAGGTTGACTAGAAGGAAAATAGTTACCTATAATTTTTAGCATGCTCCATCCATTTCTAGAAAATCTATTGAAACTTTACTATTGAAAGTCTGGAGGAAAAAAGTCTGAAAAGAAGTTTTAAAGTTGTAGTAGTTCAAGAATTTTGTCCGTATTTCCAAACAACCTTGTCCCACAAACTCCAGAGTCACTTGGTTAACTTTGTTAAGCAAAAATACCCTGACCAATACTGCAGTATATGTATTTAGCAAAAGTGTTTCTTTGTTAACTTTGTTTTGGGGAGCAAGATTAGCAGCTTCCATTCATTCTTAATCTGTCATTCAGGGCTGATGCTTCTTTATTTAAAATTGTTCAACCCCTCTTCCTAGATTTATTACTTGCTAAACTCCCACAAGTGAGAATAGGCAGAGGCTACTTGAAGAAAGGAAGATTTGTCCGTACCCAATGTTTTTCTAGCTGAACCTCTGAATATTTACCCCTATCCACTCCTTCCCTATTCCTTCGGAGTCTCAGGTTAGGAATTCCTGAATTAGTGAGAGAACCGATGGTTGGTCCAAACCATTCCACCATCCCCTCAGAATGGAGAGGGTGGGGCTATGCTTTCCAGAAGGTTTTGGAAGGTCTCAGCATAGACTTCTTGATCCCACAAGTGGAGGATCGTCACAAAGAATTCTGATTTCAAGTAAAACAAACAAGGAGTCCTGTTGTACTTTTAAAGACTAACAAATTTATGTATTACGTGAGCTTTCATGGGAGGAAATCCCACTTCGTCAGATGCTTTGCAGATGGGGAACTTACAGAATAGAGGGAAATAGCCTTGATTTCTTTTCTGATTTAAGAATATTGGAGCACCAGAAGAATTCAGAGTGACTTATTTTGTTTTGTTTTGTCATTAAATAGAAACAAAACTTTTTTAAAAAAATCCAGAAGTGGCTGCAGGGACTTGCTTGTCAAAGAGTAAAGTAAGAATTGCAAACTCAGAAATGAGTCATTTTTCTTCTTGCTGTCAATTGTGCAGGTTAGTTCTCTATCAGCTGTAAAACAGCAGGCAATGGAAATGTGAAGAGAGATCATGCAAGGCAGGATTCTATAGAAGCAATTGGTCTCCTACATTTTTAAACAGATGGCACTACAGTTTATTTTTCAGCCTCAGTTTGGGTGCAATTGCCAATTGGTTTGGTGTGTTTTAATCTCGTATAGGACCCTATAAAAACGTGTGACTCGATTTGGAATTCTTCTGCTTTCCAAGTAACACAATAGCAATTAAATTTGACAATGAAGCTGTAATGAAATTTTATGAACTACTTCTTAATTTTGAGACAGACTTCATTATTTAATGCAAGTCAAGCAAAGAGATCTCCTTAAATAAGACTTCTGTACATAATTAATATGACAGGGATTTGGAATCTTCTTTTTTAGAAAGATATGTGAGCTCTAATTTCATAACATATATGATTAGCTGAATTAATGTTTCACTGAATTGTCTGTAAATATGATTATTTTAAATGTACTTGCTTGTCAAGGAGCTTAGAATGATTCTTCATTATTTTTAACTCATCAGTGTCTTTGTTAATTTCTATTTTTCCAACATGGATTTTTCTGCTCATTTCCAATAAAAGTGGAGTGAATATATCTTGAGGAGTTTTGTTAATCTCCATTTCACTTCCCCCCCGCAAAAAACACAACAGAAAAGTCCACTCTTAAATTTGTAATTTTGTAGGCAAAAACAAATTAGCACATCAATGCATTCAATAACATCAAAATAGCAGTGGAACTACGACACATCTGTGATCAAGCCTGTAAATAAGAGGGAATGAGCAGGAAGGTAAATGCCCAGCGGCCCAGTGATTTAAAAGGACTTTGGTGGATACGGGAATAGATACACATCCTCTTTAACTTCCTCCATGCCCTCCTTCCCCCAAGGCCCCTACCGTTTGTGTTCTCCACTGCTCACTTGAGCTGAGTTTATTATTATGTGCCATGGAGATTCCTAGGTGGCTAAGGAGATGAAATCTGTTTTGCTCCTGTTCTGTGTGTTCCCCATCTTCAAGTGTCTGAAGTGAGATTTTCTCCCATGAAAGCTCATGCAATAAATAAATTTGTTAGTTTTCAAAAGTGCCACCAAACTCTTTGTTTGTTCAGCTTCCTGGGTTTCAGAAATCTCCCTAGGGAATCCACGGGAACCAGGAAGCTGAGTGACAGATACCACTTCCTGCTGCCTGGGAACTAGCATACACATAGTAAATCAGTAAAAACTTCTGGTGGAAGCCCACTCAGACCTTAACTATCGCTTTCTAGGGGAGCAATGGATTTGTTTGCCCTGAAGCCCAGAATTGCTGTTGATGGACCTGGCTGTGAAGCATAAACATGGTTAATTTTAGTGGGTATTTTAATTTCTCAACAATCATGACAGCTGGAAAAAACAAGAGGGTCTTTGGTCAGGGCCCATATTTTTGTTTTGTTTCCATTGCCTAGCACAATGAGTCCTGATTCATAACTGCAGTACAGATGATTATAAAATACTCAAAATATTTATAGCGCATGGAAGCCATTGAAAATCTGACTAAAATAATCATGAGGAAAGTCATATTGGCAGTGTCCATTTTCTTCACATTTCTTCAACAAAGTCAAGGTTTGTTCCTGAAAACATTTAATTAAAGGAATATTAACCCACTTCTGCATCCTGGTGTAAACTGAAAAACATTCTATCTGGAAGCAGTTCTGTCTCTTCTAATTATTCATAGCATCATGGAATCATAAAAGATTAGGATTGGAAGGAACCATCGGTGATCATCAAGTCCAACCTCAAGATCAAAGCAGGACCAAACCCAACTAAATCATCTTACTCAGGGCTTTGTCATGCCAGGCATTAAAAACCTCTAAGGATGGAAATTCCACCACCTCCCTAGGTAACCCACTCCAGTGCTTCACCACTTGCTTAGAGAAAGAGTTTCTCCTCATATGCAACCTTGACTTCCCCCACTGCAACTTGGGACCATTGTTCCTAGTTCTATCATCTGCCATTACTGAGAGCAGCCTAGCTCCATCCTCTTTTTCACTCCTCCTTTGGGTAGCTGAAGGCTGCTATCAAATCCCCCGCTCATTCTCTTCTTTTGCAGACTAAACAAGTCTAGTTCCTTCGGCCTCTCCGCATATGTAAGCTGGTCTAGCCTTCTATTAATTTTTGTTGTCCTTTACTGGATTCTCTCCAGTAGGTCCACATATTTTTCTGTAGTGGGGAGCCCAAAACTGGACATAGTACTCCAAAGATGACCTTACAAGTGCCAAATAGAGGGGCATGAGAGAGGGGAATAATGACTTCCCTTGGTCTGCTGACAATGCTCCTACTAATGTAGCCCAGTATACCATTAACTTTC
The DNA here is from genome assembly GCA_007922195.1 of Podocnemis expansa. Classification (NCBI taxonomy): domain Eukaryota; kingdom Metazoa; phylum Chordata; order Testudines; family Podocnemididae; genus Podocnemis; species Podocnemis expansa. Next base: position 21,205,267 of record ML682013.1, read on the forward strand.
TTAGCAAGAAGGGCACATTGTTGACTCATCATCAGCTTCCTGTCCACCACAATCCCAGGTCTTTTTCTTCAGAACTGCTACCTAGCCAGTCAGTCCCCTTTGGTAGCAATATATAGGATTCTTCCATCCTTAGTTCAGAACTTTTCACATTTCCTTGTTGTACTCAGCAGATTTCTTTTGACCCAATTCTCTGATTTGTCTAGCTCACTCTGTATTCTATCAGTTCAGCATACCGACTGCACCCTGCAGCTTAGTGTCATCTGCAAACTTGTTGATGGTGCAATCCACTTCATCATCCAGATCATTAATTAAGATGTTGAACAAAACTGGCCCCAGAACTGACCCCAAGGCACTTCACTTCTTACCAGCTGCCAGCTAGATACTGAGCCATTGATCTTTACCTATTGAGTCTGATGATCTAGCCAGCTTCCAATCTACCTTACAGTCCATTCATCCAACCTATGTATCTCTGACTTGTTGGCAGGAATATTGTGGGAGACCCCATATCAAAAGCTTTGCTAAAATCAAGTTTTATTACGTCTGTCTCTTTCCCTACCTCCACAGTGTCGGAGTAGCTTTTGATATCTCATCATAGAAGGCAATCAGGTTGATCAGGTGTGACATACCCTTAGTGAATCCATGCTGACTATTCCTGATCACCTTCCTCACTTCCAGGTGCCTCAAAATTACTTCCTTGAGGACCATGATTTTTCCAGGGTCTCAGGTGAAGCTGACTCATCTGTAGGTCTCCAGACTTTCATCATTCCCTTTTTTGAAGAAGATACTCTGCTTTGAACTTTTCCTATTTGTTTCTACTTCAAGGGATCTATGCATGAGGACCGATATCTGTGTTGCTAAGAAATTCAGTTGCTCCTGTTGCCTATTTCTTTCTTTTTTAAGATGACTTAATCTTCTTCATCGCAACTAATTATGATTATTTGGCACCAAAAATGGGCTAAATGCCTGCTTCAAAGAATTTATTTTGTAAATGAAAGTGAAATTTAAAAAGAAGAGAAAACCAAGCCTCTGGGAGAGGTTCTGGGATATAGAAGTTACAGATACAAGGTTGTGATGTGACAGAAGATTTTGACTTCTCATGGGGATTGTGCAGCAAGGGCAGCTGATGGTCCTGGCTTTGTGCAGTTGTTCATAATAATAACGAAAAGAAGAAGAGGAGATAATCAGCCAGGATAGAAAAAACAAGCTCTGAACAGAGTGTTTTTCAAAACTTGATATATTGCATCATCAGATCTTAAAGACTCAAACCACTTCCTCAAAATAAGCTTGCCCAGACAATATAAAAATGACAATATTAATTATTGAGAATTGGAACTGATGAGTGAATGGAACTATTGCTGCCCATTGTTTTTATGGGAAATGATATACATCCTTAACAATAGTACAATTAAGGTGGCAAAATGTGGGGTGAAGAAGTCATAAGGCAATTCAGATAATTGCACCTGCATGAGAGTTAAGCAGAAGGCTTCTGTCAAGAAAGATTGCAAATGCTTATAGCTATTTGCATTTAAAGAATTATATCTACTGCTAGTAATAAGGCATGCCTAAATAAGGGTTGAAACTGATTCCTTGCTCTTCAGACCATCAATAGGTAGAGAAATCTACAGAGGTAGGGCTCGAGAGAGGGATCACCTAGAGTAGTGCTTTAAATGATGTTGAGTCTCTGAATGGATTTTCTGTCTATCCCTCCTCACTGGGCCTTTGATGGAATATCACAGTATGTTGGGGCAAAGAGAGAATGAAGCACATGAGGGAGAAGATAAGAGAGGGTTCTAGAAGAGCTTTCATTTCCTCCTCCCCCACTTTGTATTTCACATTATCAACTTCCTCAGTGGACACATAAGTGTTTGTTTGTGTATCTGACAGAGAAATGAAGGGGATCTCTTTCACCGACTGTGGCACATAATGAATGAAATCCTGGACCTACGAAGGCAGGTGCTTGTTGGCCATCTTACCCATGACCGGATGAAGGATGTAAAACGCCACATCACTGCTCGCCTGGATTGGGGCAATGAGTGAGTAAGAGTTAATGATAGCAGCAATGATGGTAACCCAATCATAAATGAATTACAATGTGGGAGGCCTGGGGGAAGGTATGGAACTTAGGGCGTGACAGGACTATAACACCAGCGATAAAAGAGAGGGTGGTTGGAACATGGGAAGGGGGATCAAATAATTGTCTTAGATGTTCTAATGAAGCCCTAATACCTGAGGCGAGTGGGGGAGGACAATGCCAGGAGAAAATACAAGGAGGTAGATGCAACAGAATTAAAAATTGACATGGGAAAGTAGGGCAATCAGCCTGATATCTTAGGTGCCTGTACAGAAATGTGAGGAGCCTGGGAAACAAGCAGGAAGAATTGGTAGTACTGGTGCAGACAAGGCACCATGATATACTTGGAATAACAGAGATGTGGTGAAATAGCGTGCATGACTGGAGCTCTGCCATGGAGGGTATAAATTGTTCAGGAAGGACAGGCAGGGAAGAAGAGGGGGAGGAGTAGCGCTATATGTAAAAGAGCTCTATGACTGCTCAGAGCTCCATTATGGAAGTGGAACTGAACCATTTGAAAATCTGTGGGTTAAGCTTAGAGGAGAGAGCAACAAGGGGGATGTTGTGGAGGGTGTCTGCTATAGACCTCCAGACCAGAAGGAGGAGGTGGATGAGGCATTCTATGGACAACTGGCAGAAGTTTCCAGATCACAGGCCCTGGTTCTCATGGGGGACTTCAATTACCCTGACATCTGCTGGGAGGCCAATACAGCAGTGCACAGGCAATCCAGGAATTTTTTGGAGAGTGTTGAGGGCAACTTCCTCGTACAAATGCTGGAGGAACCAACTAGGGGCCTTGCACCTCTCGACCTGCTGCTCCCAAACTGAGAAGAATTGATTGGGGATGTAGAAGTGAATGGCAACCTGGGCAGCAGTGACCATGAGATGGTAGAGTTCAAGATGCTGATTAATGGAAAAAAGGAAAGAAGCAAAATGCAGATCCTGTACTTCAGAAAAGCAGATTTTGTTTCCCTCAGGGAACTGATAGGCACAATCCCTTGGGAGGCTGATCTGAAGGGGAAAGGCATCCAAGAGAGCTGGCTGTATTTTAAAGAAATCCTGCTAAGGACACACGAAGATACCATTCTGATGTGCAGAAAGAACAGCAAACATAGAAGGTGCCCAGCGTGGCTTAACAGAACTCTGCACTGAGCTAAAGAATAAAAAGGAAGCTTACAGAAAGTGGAAAATTGGACAGATGACTAAGGAGGCATATAAAGATACTGCTCAGGACTGCAAGGATAAAATGAGAAAGGCCAAAGGACAACTGGAGTTGTGGCTAGCAAGGGATGTGAAGGATAACAGCAAGGGGTTTGATAAATATGTTATAACAAGAAGAGGATAAGGGATGGCATAGGTGCCTTACTGAATGGGGCAGGTATTCTCATGATGAAGGATGAGGAAAAACCTGAAATGCTCAATCCTTTTTTTACTTCAGTTTTCATTGGCAGGGCCAGCTCCCAGCCCACTACACTGGGTATGGCAGATTGGAGAGAAGAAGAGAGGCCTTTGGTGATGAAAGGTCAAGTTAGGGACTACTTAAAGAAGCTGGATGTGCACAAGTCTATGGGGCTGAATGAACTGCATCCGAGGGTGCTGAAGGAGATGTCCAATGAGATAGCAGTACCATTGGCCATTATCTTTGAAAACTCATGTCGAATGGGGGAGGTGCCAGAGGACTGGAAAAAAACAAATATAATGCCTATCTTCAAGAAAGGCAAAAGGAGGATCCATGGAATTACAGACCTGTGAGCCTCACTTCAATCCCTGGAAAAATCATGGAGCAGGTTCTCAAAGAATCCATCCTGAAACATTTGGAGGAAAATAGAGTGATCAGGAACAGTCAGCATGGATTAACCAAGGGTAAATCGTGCCTGACCAACCTCATCACCTTCTATGATGAGATGACTGGATTTATGGATGTGGGAGGAGCCGCTGATGTGATATACCTCAACTTTAGCAAGGCTTTTGATACGGTTTCCCATGGCATTCTCGTCAGCAAGTTAAGGAAGTATGTGCTGGATGTGTGGACTGTAAGGTGGAAAGAGAGCTGGCCAGATCAACGGTTTCAGCATATAGGAATCAATGCCTCCGTGCCCAGTTGGCAACCAGTAATGAGTGGTGTGCCCCAGGGGTCAGTCCTGGGGCCAGTTCTGTTCAATATTTTTCATTAATGATCTGGATGATGGGATAGATTGCACACTTAGTAAGTTTACAGATGACACCAAGCTGGGGGGAATGATAGACAAGCTGGAGGGCAGGGGGAGGATTCAGGGAGACCTTGGCAAATTGGAGCAGTGGGCCAGTAGAAATCTCATGAGGTTCAACAAGGACAAGTGCAAAGTCTTGCACTTGGGATGGAAAAACCCCATGCACTGCTACAGGCTGGGGAGCAATCAGCTAAGTAGCAGTGCTGTGGAAAAGGACCTAGTGGTCATGGTGGATGGGAAGCTGGATATGTGTCAACAGTGTGCTCTTGCTGCCAAAAAGGCCAATGGCATACTGGGCTGCCTCAGAAGTGTTACCAGCAGATCAAGGGATGTGATCATTCCCCTCTATTTGCACTGGTGAGGCCACATCTGGAATACTGTGTCCAGTTTTGGGCTCCCCACTACAAAAAGGAAGTGGACAAATAAGAATCCAGCGGACGGCAACAAAAATGATCAAGGGACTGGAACATGAGACCTTTGAAGAAAGATTGAAGGAACTAGGCTTATTTAGCCTGCAGAAGAGAAGAGTGAAGGGGGATTTGATAGCAACCCTCAACTACTTGAAGGGATGCTTCAAGGAGGATGGAGCGTGGCTGTTCTCAGTAGTAACAGAGGACAGAACAAGGAGCAATGGTTTGAAGTTGCAGCTGGGGAGGTCAAGGCTGAATATTAGGAAAAGCTTTCTTACTAGGCGAGTGGTGAAGCATTGGAATGGGCTACTTAGGGAGGTGGTGGAATCTCTGTCTTTGGAGATGTTTAAGGCCTGGCTGGACAAAACCCTGGCTGGGATAATTTAGTGGGAGTGGTCCTGCTTTTTTGGCAGGGGGTTGAACTAGATAACATGAGGTCTCTTCCAATCCTATGATTCTGTGATACAGTGTCATAATTTTATCCTCACAGGGAACATGTTAAAATAAGGAATTGGTCTGTAGCAAAAATGCTGAGTCCGATATCAGCATTTTCTCAGCCCGTTTCCCCTCTCACTGCTCTTTTTTTTTCTTTTTTTTTCTGTGAGTGGGGTGGATTTGGAACAGTATGTTTTACACTTTGAAAATATATGACTTGCAGCTTCAGTTTGTTTAAAAAGAAAAAACACAGAACAAAACAACCCTCCCCCAGCAAATATTTGTTTTAGTTTGGCATTTACCTAGCAATCCTAGAAATGCAGAGTTAGGATGAACCTTGAAATGAGAGTTGACATTCTGTTTAACACCTTATGAATACACAAAAGGCCAGATACTCAGCCAGTACAAATCTGCATATGCTGATTTATGCCAATTGAGGTTATGGTCTAAAATTTTAAGTTGGATTCTGTCATGGTTCAGTTTTTACCTGGGCAGCTTCAAGATATTTTAAGAAGCAAATAGGTTTTTTCAATAATTTTTATCAGGCTCTTGCATTTTGCTTTTACCTGACTATTTATTTAGGATATTCTCTGTTACTGTTTTGACAGCAAACAAGTATTTTTCTGTCTTTGTATTTAGCTAAACTCATACTATATCAGAGGCTTTCACTTTTCTGTTACTAGAGTATATTGCAACATCATGAATTCTAGAAATAAAAGATTTATAGCTTAAAGTTTTGATGCTGAATGTAATTTCAACTTTTCCAGATATGGCTCATGCTGATCTTGACTATCTTGCACAGTTTGAAAGGCCAGGAAACTCATCTCTATTCCAGGCACACTGTACATGGGGAAAAGTAAACACAATAGGCTACTCTTGACTCAATATTACTTTTGAAGACAGCAGCACAGTTTAAAAGCACATTGGCACTTCCATTCGAAATCAAGGCTTACTTGATGCTTTGTTCTTGTAGCTGGCAATGGTGCATAAGGCTCTTGTGACTCTTTCCTAGAGAGGTGCCAACCGTTGCTGCCTGGTGTAGGCCCTGTCTGGCAGCTGAATAGCACAGATGCCCAGAGATGAAGTGTACTCCTATAGTGAAGACATAAGTACATGTATCTGGCTTTTGCTTCTAGCGCTGCAGCATGAGTTTGAAAACTTGAGGTAGTGGAAGAGGCAGAGAGGAGATGGTAGACTGCAATGAGATTAGCCTTGAGCTACCTGTTATACATTACGTGTCTTTTGCTGCTATCTTAATTACAAGGACTTTCTAGCATGGTGGCGGTTTTTGTTTGGTTGGGTTTTTTTTGAACGGTAAGCCACATGTATCGCTTGTTAAAGTCAACAAGAGTTGTGACAACTCTGGGACTCAACGACTAGTTTCTAAAACAGTATTTTGTCTTCTATAAACTTTGTTGGTAATTGAAGAGCTATTCTGCCATTATGTTAGGCCTCAGCTCGTGATTAAGCCTCAGCTGGAGTAATGTGTCCTATTAGGGGCACCTCGTTTCAGTAAAGATGTGGGCAAATTAGAGAGAGTCCAGAAAAGAGCAACAGAAAATATTAAAGGTCTAGAATGCTTGACTTGCAAAGGAAGATTGAAATAATTGGGTTTATTTAGTTTGAAAAATAGGAGGGGACATACATTTTCAAATACCTGAAAGTTTGTTACAAGGAAGAAGGAGAAAAAATATTCTCCTTCACTCCTGATGATAGGACAAGAAGCAATGGGAGTAAATTACAACAAGGGGGGTTAGGTTGGAAATTAGGGGAAAAAATCATAACTGTCAGAGTGATTAACCACTGGAATAAGTTGGCTAGGGAAGTTGTGGAATCCCCCTCGCTGGAAATTTTTAAGAGCAAGTTAGACAAACAGATGTTGGGGTGAGTTCCAAAGGGGCAGCCATGTTAGCCTAGTCCAGCAGAAGAAGCAAGGAGTCCTGTGGCACTTAAAGATGAACAAATTTATTTATTGCATGAGATTTCATTGGAGAAAATGCCAGTTCATTAGATGCTTTGAAGATGGGGGAACTTACAGAATGGCAGGAAAATACATGCAGGGGAGTGAAAGGCATGGGATCAGGTCATACTGTAAAAGCAAATCAAAGCAGTTGTTAAGATTCAAACACTGGGAAACAGCACATAGAGGAAGGTAAAGTCAAATCACCTGTTGTAATGGGAAAAGAATCCATAGTCACAATTTAATCCTGCTTTCACACAATTGAATCTGCATATCCGTTCTTGTTTAGCTGTTTCTCTTTTAAGTCTTGATGTCCCCTTGACATGGTTGAACACAGTTGTTAACAAATCATCCATAAAATGATTAGAAAGATGGAAGTGCTCAGCAGCTTGTTTTTGAGTGCTATGATTTCTGATGTCAGTTTTGTGCCCATTTATTCTTTTGCACAGAGATTGTCCTGTTTGTCCAATGTATAAGGTGTGGGGGCTTTTTTGGCACATGTTGGCATAAATCACATTAGTGGATGAGCCCTTGATGGAGCAGCTGGCTTAATTAGGTCCTCTGATGGTGTCTTTTGTACAGATATGTGGGCAATGTTGGCAGAGTGGTTTGTTGCAGGGGTATGTGCCTGCTTTAATGTTTCTATTGCTAGGTCTGTAGTGTCTGTTTAAGGTTGGGCATTGTCTGTAGGTAAGGAGAGGTCTGTCTCCCAAGGCTTGAGAGTGTGAGGGATCATTTTTTAGAATAGGATGTAGGTCCTTAATGATGTGTTGCAGAGGTGTGAGTTGGGTGTTGTATGTGATGACTAGTGGCATTCTGTTGTTTTCCTTCTTGGGCTTTTCCTGCAGTAGTTGACTTTGGGGTTCCCGTCTGGCTCTGTCAATCTGTTTTCTTACTTAAAGGCCATAGCACTCATTGCTTCAGATACTGGAGTGGTCTAGGTGCTTACATGGTCCTGCCATGAATGCAGGGGCTAGACTCAATGACTTCTCATGGTCCCTTCCAGTTTATGATTCTGTATGTCGTCGTCTTATACCCTTTTTTGTCAACCAAGAGGAATGAGGGTGGTTTGCCTTGCAAATTTTATGCAAGAACATAGACTGATCCAAAATACTTTGATGTCAATGGGAATTTTTTCCCATGACTACAGTGGATTTAGGTCAGGTCCACACTTTGAAGAATTTAAAAGAAGATAAAGTATGCAGGTGATACCTCTCAGGATCAGGGATGTTGAAAGGTGAATTTAAAAAAATACAGTAAAAGGGGGCAAAGCAGAGAGAATAATTTATTATAGTGGGCAAAGGAGTAAAGAAGGAAAAAATGAATCCTGATTTGAAGGTGGAATCTTCTTCTGTTGGGACAAGTAATTTTCTGCCTTCCCTTTACACCAGTAAATGGTTTACCCACCCACTGCTTAGAAACCAAGGTGATAGGCACCTTAGAAATACCTAAAAGTGGTGTTTAGTTTATCACAGAAATCAAAGGAGGCTGTTATATACTTCACAGTTTATCAGAATGTCTTACCTATTACTGCTGGTTTTGATAAATTACAAAAATGAAGTATAGAAACAGATGCCATCTGAAGAGGGAAGAAATCAGCAGCAGCTAGTGTTTATGAAGAGAGATTCTTTTTATTTGGATTTTTCATTTCATTAATTTTTGGATGAATTGGGAAGATGGAGGAAAAGGAGAAAAAGGGAAGAGAAAGAACATCCTTGTTCACAAGGAGCTCAGTCCTGCCAGGCACAGAGACGTTCTGAGTGCCCTCAACAACTATTGAAACCAGTTTAAGATGAGCATACTCAGTACCTTGCCAGATCAGTTCCAAATAAATTATAGCTTATTATTGCTCTATTTTGCCCCATTGATATGATTCCTGTTACTGTTTTTTTACCTATTTTCTACCTTCTTCCCTTTCGTCTCTCAAGCTAAAAGTGTATGTCAGCTCTTTGCCATGCCAGACTCTGCTTTACCAGCAAACTCCTCCAGCCCTTCTAGTCTTTGCTTTGCCATGCAGATAATGTCCCCAAATTTCCCAAAAACATGTCTTTAACATCCAGTCCCTGTCGCTGGACATACATAGAAATTACCAAGTTTGCTGCCTCTAAAGAGGGAGTTCACACACCAGCCTATTAGTTTAGCTAAAGACTCAGATTTGCTTCAGTACGCAGAACTGAGATGGTTTGTAGTAAAACTATGCATACATTTATTAATAAGGGACACAGATGTGATACTAAGCAAGAAAAGTAGATAGGTGTGGTAATAAGCAAGATAAAAATGAGATGTTTTCTAGTGATCAAAACTTACTTTAGAAGTTACAATCTTTTCCTAGGCAGCCTCCTCAGTTATGTACCTAGTCATTCAGGGCTGTACTGGGAAGTTCTTGACCTTTGCAAGAGATAAGCTTGCACTTTGGTGTATGAGATTTGAATTGTTAGGTCATTCTAACTTGTATAGTGCAATGCTTTTAGTAGGCATTAAAATGATTCAGTCCTTTGAAAATTACAGCTACAATATGTATACCTATAGCAGTAGATTCATGGTCTTTTGTCCCCCGTCCCCCCCAATTTTCTTAGTGTCTGTCACACTAATTTTGTTAAATGAAACAAACCCCCATAAGCTGTTTAAGTTATATAGTGAGTTCAATGTTTTTCAGGGATGTAAGTTGCCAGCTGTCTAGAATTAAACACCTCATCTCTCATTGCCAAACTATTGTGCCTTAATTTTGCTCCGGAGAAGGCATGTATGGAGGTGGAAGTGAAAAAAGGGGGCAGTGGTCAGACTTCATGCTTATGCATTTCTCTATGCCACCGCCAGCACAGGTGCCAGTTGTGATAATGAGTCTTGTATTGGGAATATCTTTCCATTGACAACTGGACGAGCTACCACATCTGGACTGGATTCGAACCAGTGACATAAAAGTCAAAAGCTCCATATTCCATTATCAGAATCTAAGCCTTCTGATTACACCTGCAATCTTTCTTTTCTTATTCAGCCTCTTTAGGGGAGAGGGTTCTCAATAAAACTATTATTTATGTTGGAAAACTAAGAAAATTGATTTATTAGCTTGGATACACACGGAGAATTAAGGCTTGGCCAACAAGGGGCTAGTGTGTTGGAGGGGCCCAGAATATACCTCCAAATTACAAATTTGCCTCAGTGCAAGTTTTAGGGATAACAAGTTGGGGAGCAGCTATAACGACCTTTCGCTTCATATTAGTAGCCCTGCTATACCTGCTGAACAGGTGTAAAAGACACATGGCATGACCGTGGCTAGCTTGGGGCAGAAACTTACTGTGTAGAAATTCGGGCTCCATTGTGGCAGGATCCTGGAGCTTGGGCTCCAGCTCAAGCCCAAATGTTTGAATAGTGATTTTTCAGCCACAGAACCCAGCTGATTCAGGCCATCTACAGATTTTTTTTATCCCTATGTAGATGTACCCACTGGGGCCTCCATATGCCTGATTGGAGCCATGATTTTGTATTTGAGTGATGTGTGTTTATAGTTCCCATTACTGATAGGAAACCTTTTATGTGGAGCAGAGTGGATGTAAGTTACCATGTCTGTCCCCCACATTCCTCTTCTTACAAACATCTTTGTTGTAATGGGTGATGGAGAAAAGAACTTTGAATTCCATTTTACCTGATAATACTTCATTTGTTGTTGATAAACTTCCAAACCTTTTAAATGTAAGTGAATCTTGGCTTCCTTCCATAAACTTTCATAATTGAACTTTGCAGCCATTTAAGTCTTGATAAGATCTCTCTTGTGCTTTAATGTTTATTGATTACTTAATATTGCAGTTGAGAAGTTAAATTCCCACTGAGTGTAAGGGTAGGATGAATAATACTTTTTGTTTTCTCTAAGTGCCTTATAAAAGTGTATTTTAAGACTTTAGCTAGAAAGTATTAAAAAGAGAGAGCGAGAGTGATAAAATATTACATTTTCCACAACTTTTGTAATTTTTAACTTCATACAGAACAGTAAGTACACAGAAAATTTAACCAGGGTAGCATTTTGCATAGGAACAATGGATCTATTTAACAGTTAGCACATGAATAAAATAAAGAACTGCACACAGTGGTCACAATTAAAACATTTCTCTGGTTTGGGAAATATTTCACATTATTTGTTGTTTTAAGTATAGGGAATATTTTACAAACTGGAATAACCTATTTAAGTACAGCCACAATGAAGGATTATGTCTTGTGACAGAGCGAGCCTTGTGATAGTACATCTTTTGCTGATAGATACCACTGTGTATTTTTTCTTGCCACATATATACAAATTTTAAAATGTAGCTGAATGTGTACTCCTGTTACTTAGGCAAAATATATATAATGTAGTATAACAGTGGTGGTACACATACCATGCCACAATCCCTTATGTCTATTTCCTTTGCCAGAGTAACAGAACTCTGGAGCAGATTTTAGTACTTTCTGCTTTGTTGTCTATCATAATGTGTACTCTTAAACATCTGCCAGTGGCTATTCTTATTAGGGAAATCTCCTGAGGTGGAGAGTGAAGGTGTGTGTATTTTCTTTCATTAAAGTAAAAAAAAAAAAAAAAAAAAAAAGCTAGAAATGAATAACATTTATTATATATATTTTAATTTTGGTTTTACCCGATCCACAAGAACTGCTGCTATCCACAACAGAGCCAGCGGTGGATACTTTGAAAGTACCCTTGCTCTGAAGGAAAATGTTGGGGGATTGAGTTGTAGACAGTCATGTATAATGGTCAGAATGGAATTCAGGCCTAGTGGTCAGCAACACAGGACCAAAACCAGGAACCAGGGCCAAACATCAAAACCAAAATCAAAATCCAAATGCCAAAGCCAAGCATTGAGTCAGAGCCTGGCACTAGACACAAGGGTCAGAACTGGATTACCAGGAGTTAAGGAAATCAGGAGGAGGACTGATTCTGAGGCAGGAGCAAGACTTGCACAAGATGGGAACAAGGTGGGATGCAGGACAGGATCTGTACTGGAGCCATGAAGGAGCGGAACAGGGGTAGGGTTTGGTGAAAGATGCACACAGAATCTGTAGAGGTATGTGCTGAGCAGACAGCAAGCAACTGCCGCTGCTGGACTTAAGAACTGGCCTGCTAGCTTCCTCAGCCACTCAGATGGGGCAATGTTAGGGGTTTCAGGAGTACCAAGAAAGCACAGCTGCATGGCCTCACTCCTAACAAAAAGTGACGACGTGTCATTGTAGGCTGGACCCTTCTAGAATGACCATAATACACAAAGAGATTGGGGGGTGGGCAGGATTCCAGACTAAAAGAAACAGGAAGCACCATAAGGGTGGACAGCAGAACAGAAACTGAAAATAACCTGACTGATGTGTGAAGCAGTCTGTTTTAAGGAGTATTTTGAATGTGAAAAACCTGTAAAACAATAATATTAATTCTTCCTATCCCATTATCTTTCACCCTTTATTTTTGTTCTCTTCATCTCCTCTCTCTCTACTTCCACTCCCTTGTGCTCCATTTCTGCAAGCTGAGTGTGACAAATTCATTTTTTTAAATTAGGTTTTAAAACTGTTTGTTTGCATCTTACCCCAAATTTCCCAGAGGGCCCTCCATTAGACACTGCCGGTAAAACTGCATGTCAGGTCTTTGGCAAAGTTACACTGCTTTTTACTATCTCTGCAAAAAGAAAGTTTGGTCAGAGTAGGAGAAGACGAGAGTTTTTGCCTAGACATGCTGGAGCCTAGGCCCTTCTTCTTCTTTAAAGCCCACATGTGAGTGCACCTTAAGGAGGGGCTTCCCTTCCTCCTAGTGATGAGGCAAGGGGAAGGGGGGTTGAGGAACAAAGTGGCCCTGATAATTACCCACCTCCAACACAGACTCTTCCTGGCTTTAAAGTCTTCTGGGACATCTGGCTCTATCTTGCCAATTTTCACAGCCACTTCGCTCCCTCCGCCACCTCTCTAGTTAAGGTATTCTCAAGATGCATTTTCAGGCTGCTGCAGGTGTGACCAATTGCCTGTTTTGGAGATTAAGGAAGAATTCGTCCTCTTGAGATAAATTGAGAAGGGGGATGTTTCACCTGTGCTGTGGTGTTGTGAAGACACAGTTTAGATCAGGAGTCTCAAACTCAAATCACCAAGATGGCCACATGATGACTAGGACATTAGCCTGAGGGCTACACCACTGAAACCTTTTCTTACAATGATATTGCAAATATTAGTAATGATCGTGTCATCGCGGGTCACAGGAAATAGCTTTAGGGGCCGCGTGTTTTGAGACTCCTAGTTTAGATACAAGAAATAAGAATAGGGATTGCAGCATTAGGAGGGAATATAAGAATATCTCACCTGTTGCAAATTGCTGCTGTTTCCTATGCTAAAAGTGCCAGCTCCCAGAGGTAAATAAGACCCAGGATATAGCTGGAGGATCTTTTGTCTATAAGGAAAAGAGGAGACCTTAAGGCTATGTTCACACCTAGCTGGTTAAATCGATTTAAGTTAAATCTATATAAGCTAAATTGATATTAAATCGATTTAATAACAGGTCCACACCAAAAAAACCCCCAAATCGAACTAGCATGTCCTTGGGAGGTGTGGCAAGATGGCCACCTGACATGGCCATGTTGGTAGCCGATCAGATAAAAGCAGGAGCTTACCTCACCTTCCTGTCCATTCTGGCTAGCAGGAGACTGCGACGCACAGAGCATGGACGCTCCCCAGCTTTCCAGCCATCGCCGTGTGATTGCTAGAGCCTCTGCTGGCATGCAGGGTTTTCTCCTACAATGGGACACTCTGTTTTCTGACCCTGATGGTCCCCAGCCTGAGTCACAGACCTTCATCTCACTGTTTGTCAGAGCAACCCTAGTTCCCCTGCCTGCCTCTGTGCCTCGTCACATCTGGGCAGAGGAGACCAGCAGAGACTGGTGGAAGCATGTAGTGCTCCGAACCTGGGGTGAAGAACAGTGGCATCGGAATCTCCAAATCAGTAGGGGGAGCTTCACCCACCTCATTGCAGAGCTCACCCTGGTACTGCGCCGATGGGACACCATCATGAGACCAGCCATCCCTGTTGACAAGAGAGTGGCCATCGCCTTCTGGAAGATGGCCACTCCCAAGTCATACAGGTCTGTGGCGCACCTCCTCAGCGTCAGGAGGTCCACCGTTGGCGAACTGCTGCAACAGGTCACCACTGCCATCAACACTGTCCTGCTGTGATGTCTGGTCAATCAAGGTGACCTGCAGGCCACCATCACTGGTCTCACCATGCTGGGGATGCCAAATTGTGCCGGGATACTGGATGCCACCCACATCCCTGTGAGAGCCCCAGCACACCAAGCAGCCGAGTACCGGAACTGGAAGGGATATCACTCGGTTATCCTGCAGGCCCTCGTGGACCTCTGGGGCATCATTCAGAACTGTTATGTTGGATGGCCAGGGAGGGCACATGATGCCAGGGTCCTGTGAAACTCTGCGCTGTACTGGGGCATGGAGGTGGGTACCTTCTTTCCCCCCAGTAACATCACTGTTGGGGAAGTTGAGGTGCCTGTCCTCATTGTTGCCGATGCGGCCTATCCCCTCTGCCCATGGCTCATGCGCCCATACACAGGGCCCCTCGATGCCAGCAGGCAGGTTTTCAACTGCTCTGTGAGCCGCTGCCGCCAGGTGATCGAGCGGGCATTTTGCCGGCTGAAGGCACAGGGGAGCTTCCTCTTTACACGCCTCCACCTTGGAGAGGAGATGACCACAAAAGTCATCACTACCTGCATGGTTCTGCACAACTACTGTGAGCTCCAGGGGGAGACTGTTTCTGCTGTCTGGGAGGCCGAGGCACAGCTCATCAGTATGAGCAACTTGCACCTGTGGCCCCAAGGCAGTGAGCACCACAGAGGGTGACCATTGTGCGTGATGCATTGATGAATATTTTCGTGAGTGAGGAACTCTGAGGGCCAGGCCCACCACACTACACTCCCTCCTTCCCCATTCTGCCACAGCCAGCCCCCGCCCACTGCCCCACCCCTTGAACTCCACTAAATAAAACACCAATATACACTGATAATATACACTGATCAAACTGTATATAAGGTTTTATTTAACACAAGAAGGGGGATTGGGGCAAAGAGGGGCTTAGGAGGTGGTACAGGGATGTGTGGATGGGGGTTGGGGACACGGGGAGGTCTTGGTGGGGGTGGGAACGTTGGAAGGTGAGGGGGTCTCTATGAGGCGGCTGGCCTGATGCCCTGGGCTGGCATCCCACGGCCTTCCCAATGGCCACCCCGGATTCGGGGATGCCTGCAGTGAGGGATGGAGGGATTCCTAGGGGAAGCCCCCTCCTCTGCAGGGGGTGCCTCACGGCCCGTGAGCCAACACAGGCTGGTAGCCACATCCTGCAGGGCCATGGTGAGGCCCATGAACGCCTGGCTCTCGTGCTCCAATGCAGCGATGACCCACTTGTCTGCATCTCCCACGCACTCAAGCTGATAGATGGCTGCGTCCTGGCGGGTGCCCAGCTGCACTCTCCAGGCACGGGTCTCCTCCTGGCCAAGCTGCAGGACAGTCTGAAGGAGGGCCTGCCAGGTCATGTGGGTCCTCCTCCTGCAGCTGCTATGGGCTCGTGGACCCTCTGCAGCCTGATGGCGGGTGGCTGAGTGAACTGCAGGGGGGAAGAAAGAACGGAGTTAGGGTTACTGGCAATTGCTGCCATGATGCTGTGGAGTGCAGCCTGACAGTGCCTTGCAGCACCACCCTGACTGTCCCCCCATCTCCCAAGTCATGTCCTATTGGACATGTCCCTGAAGGTACGTGCGCCCGTGCCGTGCCACTGGGGGTGCACATGATGGCAGGCAGCATGCTGGTGATGGCCTGCCCAGGGGGCATCTCCGAAGGACATGGGCCATTGTTGTGGGCTGCATGCTGCTGCCCACAGTGCTGTCACCTCTGGATCGTCCCAGCCCATGCTTGTCTGTGGCCCCCCCACCTACTCAGGGCTGTGTCCCGCCCACCACATGGCTCTCCAGGCCCTGTGCCCTGTTGGAGTGCCTGCAAGCCACCCCTGTTCCCGCAACCCTGTCTGTCCCCAGCCTCTGTCTGCCTGCCCTCCTGTGCCACATGTGGCTCAAGCCCTGATTGCATGGAAGGAGGGGGCAAATACTCACCAACAGGTATCCCAGACGTCCTTACAGCTGTCCCCTCACTGTTGCCTTCATCTGCTGGGGGTGCCCCCTCTGCATCCCCCTCTTCCTCCTTAGGGGGTGAGGTTTCTTCCTCCTGGGCAGAGAAGAGCTCCAGGCTGGATGGAAGTCCTGGAGCTGGTGGGCTGGCTGTGGGACGGCTCGCCTCCCCAACATCCAGGGGTGCCTCGGGGTCTGTGGAGTCCCTTTCCAGGAGGGCTCTCCCGCCCGAGTCGCAGCTTGTGGTTGGGAGCCCAGATGCCTCCTTGGACATAAAGGCATGCAGCTCTTCATAGTAGGGGCAGTTGATGTTGCTCGCTGCCCCTCAGAGCTGCCTTGCCTCCCTGGCCCTGGCATAGTCCTGCCTCAGGACCTTAATTTTGGCCGGCACCTATTCAGTGGTGCGGGTGTATCCTTCAGCGGTGCTAGGGCATATCTGAATACACATCCCAGTTCCTACACCTGGCAAGGAGCCAGGAGTGCATATCCTCCTGCCCCCAAATCCGGAGGAGGCAGAGGATCTCCTGATTTGTCCATGCAGGGGCCCTTTGTCGCCCCTGTGATGCTGCAGCTCCAGCACGTGCTGCCATGCTGTCTGCCTCCTTGGAGCACGCAGCCTGGCCAGGGCAAATCACTTCCTCCTTCCTGTTGCCAGGCATCCTGGGAGGTAGAAGGGAACTGGTGCCAGAATCAATTTGAAGTTATTTCGAAATAACACGTCCGAACAGTGTTATTTTGAAACAACTGTTTCGATTTAAGCAATGTTTTGATTTAAAACCAGATTTTAAGAAATCGCTCTAACTTTCCCTGAATTGAAATAACAGAGCTGCTTATTTTGATTCAAGGAAAACGTTGTGTGGACAAACTCTTTTAGATCGAAATAGCCAGCGTTATTTTGATCTAAAAGCTGCGTGTGGGCATACCCTAAATGTTTGCAGACTGAGGTATCCTCTACCTCCTTTGTATGGAGGAAAGCAAGAGAAGGGGGCTAAATCCTAGCAGTGAGGCTAGAAAGTGAAATGACTGGTTATATGGTATGAGGACATTCGATACTGGATCCAGTTAGTTGCATGGTATGTGAGATAGTGTGAACAGATTGCACTTCATTCTTCACCACTATTGCTGAACTAATATAGTTATAACCATCTGCCCCACTGTCTGTATTTTACTCACCTGCATGTCCTGATTAAAAACAGATGTCTCCAGCAACTGTATGGTAAATTATTGAATTTGTATGTGCATCTTCAACTATCAGAATCTTTGAGGAACCTTATAACAGAAAATTGTTGAAGAATTATGTCCAAAGAATTATAGTCTGGACAGAGGGAAGCAGACCTGGCCTACTTTGGATGGTGATTGGATCCTCCTTATACAAGACATCCTCTTTTTCAAGTTCCAGAGGAGTAGCTGTGTTAGTCTGTATATAGCAAAAACACCGGTAGTCCTGTGGCACGTTAAAGACTAACAAATTTCTTCAGGCATAAGCCTTCGTGGGCTGCAACCCACTTCATTAGATGCATCCCACGAAGGCTTATGCCTGAAGAAATCGGTTAATCTTTGTGCTGCCATGGGATTTCTGTTTTTCAAGTGTTTCTAATATCTGTTTAAAACATCATTACTTTAATTCAGCACATCTGTACTATATGTGTATTCAGCATCTCAATCACTTACTTCAGTTTCACTACATTTTATTTCTGTTAACTGAAGTGTGCTTCATTATTTAATAAAGGCACAAGATTTAAGTGTAATTGATAAGCATGGATCCATATAAAATGGAGCTGTCACTGTCACATCACTGCATTTTCTTTTTACTATCTATTTTGGATTGCTGTCTGACTTGACATTACAAGTCACCTCACTGTGTGTTATCTGCATAAGCGTCAGGCCGGAGGCACAAAGTATAATCTGAATTACATTAGGCAACAGTGAAAGCATTAATGGAACATATTCCAGTGTAAAGGGTACACTATAAAAGGGAGTTGAACTAATTATGTATCCAAATAAAATATATATTTTTTAAAAGTAGTGGCAAGTTGAACTCCAGGTATGACAACAATTAACATGCACATTATTAGATATGATGTGTCCATCACAATTCTAATATGGGGGAAACAATTAGTTAAAATATACACAAACAAATATGGAAGCAAGGAAGTCTTTAAATATAAGTCCTTCATGTGCCCTAGAACGCCCCACCATTATTTTCATATTCTGTTTTACAGGCAGTTGGGACTTGACTTGGTTCCAAGAAAAGAGTATGCTATGGTGGATCCTGATGAGATCAGTATTACAGAACTCTATAGGCTGGTAAGTAGATGGCAACCATGATGATTTCCGGGGAGTACCCAACATTATTGAAGCCCCTTGCTACTACTTACCATTAGCATGAAGAATTCTTGTCTGTGCCTGCTGGGGTCAGCTCCCAAACTCTCACATGAGCAACATAAGCCCTCACCTCTAGGACTATGCAGACTCTGCTGTCACTCTACAGGTTAGTAAGTGACACACCCTCACGCTCCAGTCCTCCATGTATCTCCCTGGAGCATCCAGCCCCATATCCACTGGCCACTAGGGCATTCGCAGATTGACTGCTTTCTAAGAAGCAGTGTGCTCCAATTTACCAGTTCCATTTCAGATTACCACCCCACTTGATTACAAGCACTTTGATATATCTATAGTGAAATCAAGTGTAAACTTATTTAACAAAGCCTAGAGATTCAAGTAGTAGCGAGTAGAAATATTGGAAGCAAATGGTTGCATATAGAATAAAATCATAACATGCATTCTAGGCCTAGACTTAATTAAGAAGATTTTCTCTTGTCATGTACAACAATGCTCACTCAAAATCCTGGCTGTCTGTGACACTATTTGCATGAGACAAACATTCTATCAGTTTGTCTCCTCCAAGGATTTGTGCGTCTCCTTCCACTCTTTAAGAAGAAACAATCTTTGTTTTTATTCATAAACTGGACATCCCTTGTGCCTCACTTTTTATTCCTGTAAATTTCTTCTCATCCTATCCTGGCTCTGTATGCAAAAAGGTCTATATTGTGAGGAGGGTAATACACGAGTGGCCAGATAAAGAGATAAGTGTCTGCTGTCTCCTTCCTGAAAGAAACATTTCTGAGGCAGTAGCAAGTAGAAATACTGGAAGCAAATGGACATATATAAAGGAGTGACACTTTCTGTTGACTGTCTTCACTCTAGGACCTTAAGAACATGATTTTTAGTAAAGATACATAACTCTCTTTCAATATTATCCATAAATATAAACACATTGCACGGTGGTTATGATGACCCTTGGGTTATTGGCTCTCAATAGAAGCCTCACGTGCCACTCTTTGATGAACCATTATGTAGACATCAATTTGAGTATACCTGTAAAACTCTGTGGTCCCCCTTTTGTCCTATGGCAGTTGACATCAAGGGGCCTCTTGGTCACAGCATCTAATTATCTTCTTGAGTTTACTATCTAATTAGGCTGATGGTTCCATGGTAATTTTCACATTTAGTTAATGTATTAAATTTAAGTCTCTCTGGGTCAGTATATTTCTATTCACATAATTGGATTTTCATCGATAAAGAAAATTTCTTTTCTGCTCTTTTGAGGTGTCTGTAGTTATAAGAGAGGCTATCATTGGAGTAAAACTTTCCAGTGACAGTGTGTGTGCATGCTCCACATGTTATGTAGACCTGGTATATATCGTAAGTGAAACCAGAGTAGTTCTTGGAATGATTCCATGAAAGTTTGATCATGAGTAAAAGGATATGAGACACTTACCTTAATATTGTAACTAGCATCTTAGTTTCATAAAACTATGATAGGAGTAATGGGACTTTAATAATCTATACATTGTATGAGTACTGTCACTCTTAATCATACTGAGTCCTGGGGCCTCTGCAACTAATATAATAATATGGATGTCAATGAAGCTGTACAAGACAACTCCACATTGGGCTTTTCTGGACACAGAATGATCCATTTTGATTTTATAGGAAATTATCAAATTTTTCAAGGGGCCTGATCCAAACCAAGTTCACTGAAATGAATGGAAGGACTCTAATTGACTTCAGTGTGGCTTGGATAAGATCCGTGGTAATAATGTTAAATTGTTACAGTAATATAAATCACAGTGTTCTCTGCTTAAGTCTGAGAGCTTCTTTAAACTAAGTTTTACTCCTGTTAACTCAGGTTTGTTTCAGTATGTAAACATGGGCTATAGAAAGAAGTACAAATTATAAGATTGGACCCATATTAAACGTGAACTGGCTTATTTACATATGCTAATATTCTTTTTTACTATCTATTCTGATTGTCATTTGACTTGACATTACAGGTCACCTGTTTCATTGTTGTGCCTGTTAAGCATTTGGGTTATATTTTGAAAACACTGGGATAGTCTTTCTCAAAGTTCAAAGTCTTTATGTAATATTACCAAATTATATTTGGACACATAATAGGAAATACTTTTCTAATCATGTGGAATGGGAACTATAATCAAGATTATACAGTGTGGAAGTGAACCTTTCAGTTTTAGAATAATAACTACAATGCAATTATATAGCTTCTTTTAAAGCCTTGTTCCAGAGCAGTTGTTTAAGAACGGATTTTAAACAAAGCATTTTTACAAGGTGGTTTGGGGCTCTAGCAGTTAGAAGAAAGAGCTGGAAGGTTATGGGTTAATGGATTCTTATAATAACTTCGATTAAGTGACATCAGGACTTTATTCCTCTTATCTGGAAAATAGATGACAATCATATGGGTTATTGCAAAAGTTACTTAACCTAAAATGAGGGGTTTGGTAATAAGAAACTCATTTAGTATGTTTAATTAGAATTATGTTCAATATGTTAGGCTTTTTAATGATTTGAACTTGCTAGCATTATTTCTTGTTGATGCTAATATGCAGATGGAACATCGTCATCGAAAGAAAGACACACCTGTACCAGCAAGTAGCCACCATCTTTTTGTGCAGATGAAGAGTCTGATGTGCTCCAATCTGGGAGAAGAACTGGAAGTCATCTTCTCACTATTTGATAGTAAAGAGAATAGACCAATCAGGTAAGAACAGCAATTTCCATGTTAATATTTCAAAACCATAGTTCAGAAAGACTTGGATTAGGGTGCTCCATGAATCTTACATGATGGAGATAGTTGTGATACAATTAGGCCTTGTGTACACTGTGCAGCAATGCTGACTATGAGGGTGTGATTTCTGAAGAGCACTGCTGTGTTGCACATTATTGGTCCACACAGATCCTGCTACTGTGCACTGAAGGTTCCCTAGTTAGTCTCCAGACCAACTAATGTACAACAGGTTAGTACAGTTTAGAAATCACATCTCTGTAATGTGCAGCATCTCCCAGTGTAGACACGCCCTTTGTTATACTTTGGGAAATGTGCAGGATGGCCTCAATTTATTAGAGGTTATTATTTACCTCTTTTTATACTCAATAATCAGTAATACTCTCCTAGTTTCAAATGAATATTTTTAAATGAATATTTTCAAATGAATATTTTTTTCTCCACCAAATTCTTTGCTTTTATCAATTTGCAAATACTATTTTGTTTTTGTGTGAGTGGTCAGAGGTATGCACGCCCACTGCACATTCACACATATAGTATGTATTGACTTTATAAACTGAGGGTCATTTTTAGCTGCTCCTTATCTTCCAGCTTTCAGGTTGCATCCGTATTTTGTTGCTGTTTCCTCCCTAATGTTTCTAAGATCCATTTTCTTTATGTTCAAACGCAGCCAAAATTCTGTCAAGGGCCTTATCTCCTGTTTTGATTAATGTAACCCTCTGTGGACTCCTTAACAGATATGCTGTCCCTTTCCAATTCATACAAAATACAGATGCTAAAACATCGTTTTTGCTCATCACCATGACAATATCATCTTCCACCTTCCACTTACAAAACTGTGTACTGTAGCTCTATGAGGCTCATATTTTTTAATTCACTATGTTATGTTTTTTAGTCATCTTTAGATTCTGGATTATCAATAGCACCAATGCTGGTGATGTTAGACCCCAGGAGACCGCAAATTTGTGCTGTATGCTTCTATGAAGGACATAAGAGAAAGCAGTGGGGTGGAACAACAGTGTCACATTGGATGCAAAGTGGGGAGAGGCAAAGGATGAGAGTAGAGCCATGGGAGTGTTGCACAGTGCTTGCCCCCATGCTCTGAAGAAGAGAGAAGATAAAGGATGGATGGGATCATGCTCCACTTTATTCACATCCACTATATGCAAGCATAGGGAGGAGAGCTCAGCGTGGAAGAGTTTCAAAGGTCCAGTCTGACTGGAAGTATGTCAAAGAGTTAGTGATTGGGAACGTGAATTATTATATGCATTCTGGGTACAGATGGATCATAAGGTGAAGTGGGAAATGTTCTTCTGCAGCAGGGGGCAGCAAGTGAAGGAATTTGAGACCAGACAGCAGGGTATACAAATCTTGGGTAAGATAGCACAAAACCTCACAAACAGTTTGACAAGGGACTGGCATGGGATCATTAATAGGATAATACTTGTTGTTAGTATGGAAAATGTGTGAAAGCAAAAGCTGTTTTGTAATATCAGGGAGAATCACTTCATTTGTGGAATTAGGAATGTTGTGGGTCAAGTGGAAATTGTGGCAGAATTTGGCAAGAGGACATTTGACCATTTTTGGTACAAAAGAGAAAAGAGATGTCTACCTGCTATTTTTGAGGAAATCCGTACAGAATAAAATTGGTTAATCAAAGAAACATCTGTTACTAAGGTAAAAATGTCTAGATATAATATGTAGACTGTACATCTTGGATGAGTCACCTAAAAGTTTACTACTGTATTGAAAATTGTGGTTATCTGTAAGCAGGAGGCATCAAAGACTATTTTCTGGGATGCATTCCAGGGAATTGGCAGAACAGGTGAAGGGTTAGTTGAGAGACCATTTCAAAATTTGGAGGAATATAATCTGGACATTTAGGGCTGCTGAAGACAAGTCTTTGGCAGTAGTAATATGAAAGGAAAAAGCTAAAGTGAACAACTTCTAGAGCTGTCTGCATGTCATATGCCTGCCGCTGTCTGAACTAGGTTGTTATTGAGTTGGGCCATAGCTATTTAGAGCAGCTTTACAGTCTGTGTGCTTCCTCACTACCTGACTGGCAAATCCTGAAGCACGTTGCTGTGATTCCAAAACAGCTTCTTCTGCCATGATGGGAAAGCAGTTTCCTGTTAGTTGAAACACTTTGAGATGCACTGTTAATGAATGCTGAAAATATTGAAACCACTAGAGCATGAACTCCTTGTAGACATTGTTAAACTGGAAAATGAAGTAAAAGTTTTACATGTTCATTATGTGTATAGAACAATGATATGATGAGCTGGTTGATGTGATCCATTTCCGCAGGATATTTCAGAATGCTTCAACTTAAGGTATCTATCTCATGCATGTTTCTTTGTGCGAATCATGGTTTATTAGAGAAAAAAATTGATTTTTGATCAACCTCCTTTTGATATTACTAAGGTATTTGAAGAACTAGATTTATAATTCCTTGAAAGAAGAAAGAATAGATCTTAAATTGGAAGTGGCAGGATGAAACTGCATGATTGAGAATGCCAAGTGGATTTCTTCAATCATTTAATGGATGCTGCATTAGTCTCACTTGTGTTTATAGCTACTATCTGAATTCCAACAGAAATGTGGATTTTTTCCGTTACATAAAAATACACTGTAATATTTCAGAAAATGTATTGAGAGAAAAGTGCAGAGCTCTCAAAATAAAAGACCAATAGGCAAAACAGACATTCTATGAAAGAAGTTGCGAAGTCCTGCTGAAATGATATGTCTCTTTTATCACCACTTTTTTTGTGAAGAATGAGCTACAACAGGGCCCTGTGGTTCACTGCACATTTTCGTGTTCATGCCTGCTAATATATTTTCTGTAGAATGAAACCTGACAAATTTAAAATGATCAGGATCTATTTGAAAGCTTGGGTGAGCCAGTAAAGACTCTCAGGACTTTACAGTGAAAGCAATACAACGTGAACCTTCAAAAATATTACATATGTTATAGTCAGGTAGATAAATTTTACCTAAAAGCTGAGAGACCACCTGACAATTGAGATCTTTTGTAGTCTGTGTCTGTATAAATATCTGTCATGCAGATCTATTTGCAACTCATTGATTATATATTAATTTCTGGTTTGCTAAGACTGTGGAATTATTTTTTGTTTTGTTTTTTAAATAATATTAAAACTCAAAATCAAGTGAATTGGAATCTCATGATTTTCTGTTTTGGTGAGTAGCACAAATTTAAGTTAATTAAGAGATAGCTATATGGAAATAGCAAAAGCCCTGTGAAGCTATAGTTAGTAACAGCCATAGAGAAGTGCTTTTTTGTCAGAGCTGAACATACTTTTGTAAATATTCCCATTAATTAACAATAAGATGAAATGCCAAACTGTATAGGGTGTTAAAGTTCCTTTCATAGTTGTGCAAATGGCAGAATTTGCAGGACTTTGCTGCTTGCTGAGTTAAAAGCCGTAAAGACATTAGTAGAATTAAACTGTATTATAACCATTATCTCCTGATAAATGAGCTCTTCATTTGTTGTTGGTAGATGCATGTGTAAATTTGGAAGGAAGGAAAAATGCTTTCTGTTGTCAGTAAATAATTCAGTGGGACTGTATGAAGGAAAAAGTCCCTGTTATTATTTTATTAGATGGATAAAGATACTGTCTTATCCACTACTACTCTGCAAAAAACGTTAAAGCTGCATGATCTGTAAAATGGACTGGAAGCTACAAATGCAAAGCACTGATGCCTTTTCTTATCCAAAACGAGTCTATACTACATAATCTTCTTTTTAGTAGCAGCCGATGCCAGTGTGTTGGTGAGCCTTCGATGGATGAAGATGAACTCTTCCACAGGTTTTATTTTATATGGATCCTTCGGTGACTGAGGAGTCCTGTCCTTGAGGTATAGACTCATTGGTGCGTGTTGCAGATGGTGTTGAAAGGCAGGACTGGGTTATAATTACTGCCCGATAGTTGTCCATCCTTTCTTTCATGGCACTTTTCTGCTGTGAGGGCCAGGCAATTTTTCTCAAGCATGGTTGTTCCTTCTCTGACAAGTCTTTGCCAGTTATCCCTATTTTGGGCTACTGACTCCCAGAGGATGGTATCAATGCCACAACTTTTGATGTTTATCTTTAGAGTGTCTCTAAAATGCTTCTTTTGGCTTCTCCATTTCCTTTCTTCTTTGGTGAAATGGCATACAGCAGCTGTTCGGTATGTGAGCATCAGGCATGGGACACTGTGCCCAGTCCACCTCAAATGGTGCTTGGTAATCAGCGCTTCAACATGGAAGATGTTGACCTTTGTGAGGACACTGGTATTAGTGTGGCGATCATCCTACTTTATATTGATGATCTTCTGGAGGAAGTGTTGGTGCTGGCATTCCAATTTTGCAGGTGTTTTCTGTTGGTCAACAAGTCTTGCAACTGTAGAGATGAGTTGGGATTACTACCACTTTTAAACTAAAAGTCTAGTCACAGTGTGTGTCCTGATGTCATGGTTGAACATATTGACTGAGGTGGTCTCCCAAATTACTCTCTGAATTCGAACAGAAATGTGGATTTTCCCATACATCATAAAATATACTGAGAGAAAAGTTCAGAGCTCACAGAATAAAATACTAGTCAACAAAATTATCATTCTAAAAAAGAAGTTCAAAGTTTTGTTGAAATGATACAGACCTCTCCTTTATGACCACAATTTTCTTGTGAAGAATACATTCTGTGGATTCTGTGCTGAATCTTGATGTCTATTGTTTGCGCTCTGTGAGAGATGGCTGTTAAGGTAGGTGAAGTGTTCTACTCTTTCTAGTTCCTCTCTCTCAATGTACATCTTCCTTGCTGATCCAGCCAGAATCTTGTAATCTTGTACTAATTAACTGATACCCATTAATCAGTTTCATAGGAAATGAGTAAATATTTTATAACATTTTGAAAAAAGCACTGTTGAACAAATTATAAGTGGATAATTATAAGAGACATTGGTAGTTACTTATTCAAACCAAACATGAATATTTAATGGTAGTAAATTTATACATTTGAGAAAGCATTTTATTTTTTTTTAATAAACTTCAGTAGATTTTCAGTTCCAAAGGGGTAGCCCTATTAGTCTAGTTCAGCAAAAGAAACAAGGAGTCCTGTGACACTTTTAAAGACTAACAAGTTTATTTATCAAATGAGCTTTCGGGGGAGAAAATCCCACTTCATCAGATGCTTTGAAGTGGGATTTTCTCCCCGAAAAGCTCATGCGATAAATAAATGTGTTAGTTTTTAGAAGTTGATTTTGTAGAATGATACTTAAATTTAAGTCTCATTCCTTTGAGCACTTAAACATGTGCATAAGCATTGGTTAAATGAATAGGCCCAGTGACTTCAGTGGAATTACTTGCTGAAGTGTAAGGATTGGGACTTTTTGCAAGATTGGGATCTAGTACTCCAAAATTGTGGTTTCAGTGAATGTAGTAGCAATTAAAAGTACATTAGCAATGTGACATTGTTCTGTCATCAAAACATGATCTCTCCTAATGTCTTAAGTATGGAGTGCATGTGGAGGGTTAAAGAGAAGAAAAATGGGTGCAATAAAGGCAGTTTCATACTCTGTTTAGTCATTCATGCAGTACCCAACTCTCTTTAAGATGGTTTCTAATAAAGTCTGTATTTTTTAAAGTTCTTGGCTTTTCTTTTACCCTTTATGTAATTGAAATGCCAGTTGGAAAAAATAGCCAGGTAACTTTAGTAGAAAATTACTGCTTTTAAAGTTTCACAGAATGGATGCGTTCTTTCTCCCTGGAACAGTGTTGATTCTTCCATAAAATATTTGCTTCCTACATAAAACAGAGAAGATGTTATATCAGAAGTTTCATTTACCCATACTTTATGAATAAATTTGGTTAAAGGACATTTATGGGGGTAGGTGAGGGGTGGCCAAATTTATGGAACTCAAGAGCCACAGAAGTTGATTATTAAACCTTTGAGAGCCAGACTGAAGCATATAGGCATATATTTTTACCTACTCCAAAATTACTAAGTTTAAAATTCATTGCACACTTTAATTTTATTATAAAAAGAGGGCAAATATTGATCCTACTAATGTCAGATTCTAATAAATAATTAGGATTACCATGAAAACCAGGTCTATACAGTAAAAACTTAACTGTCGCTTGATGTAGAAGATTGCAGGCTTCTGGCGAGTTTTTTAAAATCTGGGGAGTAACTTGTCAATCCGGTATGTAAAATCTCTCTCAGGTGCTGATCTATAAGTATTGCACAATGTTTCGTTTTCACAGATTTCGTTGTGGAATACAATGCTTCACAGCAGTAAGTTGTGCCAAAAATTGAAAGTAATCTACATTCAGTTTTAAACAATCTATTTTCTTCTTCATATTTTTGTTTCTTATTATTTCATGTCATGTTCAGAAGGACTTGTAAAACAGGAGTTTATTTTAACAATGAGTAAACTGCATGAGAGCCTACAAGAAAATCTAAACATGCCACGCTTCCCCGCAATCTCTGACCATGCCATGCTGCTTCCCAGCATCTCCAACCATGCCGTGCTTCCTCGCTGTCTCTGACCATGCTGCCAGTTCCGAGCCATCTCCAACCATGCTTCACTTCTCCCCGCCATCCCCGACTATGCCATGTTTCTCCCCAGTGTGCTTTTCCCAAGCCACACTTTTTGTGGCTCGTGAGCCACAGTTTGGCAATACTGGGCTAGATTCTATGCTGAGACTGATTTGCTGAGCACAGTAAGGACAGGGTGTTGGGAGTCCTCTCTTCTCTGTCAAGCTGCAACCTGGAGTAGCTTAGAGCAGCCTTTAGGCTGCAAGCTTCCAAGCTGCTTTTAAGAAGGTCAACCAGCCGTGGTCCCCCAGGGACCATCTTTCAGCTGAGACTAGGTGGATCATAGCATGCCTCAGCTACACATTCACTTTTCTCCCTTGACATGCCCACTGTGTCAGGGCTACAGAGGGCTATAGCAGAACAGCTGGCTATGTCAGCTCTATCCTTACTGGGAAGCAGTTGTTTTCCTTTGTATCATCTGAGAGTCATGAAGGGAGCTGAACAATGAATCTGTCCCATTGTCTCTAAAATTTTATTGATGCATAATGAAACTGAAGTTTTTTGTTGCATTTTATTAAGGGGGAAAGTATATTGTCACAGTGGAAAGTAATTCACGTTGACATTGCCTTTTTTCACCACAAAGTGAATTGTGTTTTCATGAGCTAAAATATTAAATTAGTTGTACACTTTTAAAGCATTTTGACATAAGAGTAGAGTGTATAATCTTAGACCTATATACATACTGATGATTTTATTTCATTTTGACCATGTCATTTCTGCAAAACTGACAATCACTTATTTCCTAATCCACAATAGGTAGGACCTTTAAGTTTTACAGTAGTCCTGGAAGGATTTGATGTTTCCTTTGGGGATATTGAAGTAATTCATGGTGTCCTTGTAACATTTCCGTGCTTTGAAAAGACAAACTAAAACCTTAGTAATATTGGGGAAGGGATGGTTTAATAAACTGAGTTTTGTATTAAGTTGCAAGAGAGAGTTTGTCCTCTGGCCATAGTGAAGTTTAATTTTCCTGACAGTATTTTCAAAAGCAGATCAGATTTACAATATAGCCTTTGCACTATGAAAGGCAATGAAGGATTGTTTCTATGGCTCAATGGAGAGATTCTTATTGAATAAGTGTACTGTTGCAAGCAAGCCAAGCCTAACAATTGGCAGAGAGAACAGTGGGGTAAGAGTTTCTGCTGTTGGCTTTAGTGGTGACAGAATGAAGCCCCCATGAGTAAACAGAAAACCACCTCATGGAAATTATATGCATCTACAGTGTATACATAGTCAAAACACTTAAATAGGACATGGATGAAGGATGCGATACTGAATGTATACTGTACATTCTGTGGTAATTGTTTCTATTGTATTAATATTTGTTGAAATTTTCATAATCAAGTTGTCTGAGAGTCATCTGATTCCATTACCATGATTGTAAACTTATACATTTAAAGGATTTACATTTTAACAGCTAAATAAGTCTCACATATTGGTATGGCTTCTCAGGTTCTAGCCTGGTGCACTGTTCCTAAAACAGTAAATGTGCACACACCTCCTGGACTCAGCAGGAGAATAATTAAAACTATATTGATTCTCCATAACTTTTTTGTTGTTCTAGTTTTGTAATGAATCTACATTTTCGATGAACCATTCTTTTAGTGTGTTTTGTTCTGATTTATGAGGAAATAATCTAAAATAAACCATTCATAACAGGCCTGGTGGCAGCAATGCTGAGCTGCAGGCATGGCCGTTGTTATGGGGTAGCTGTTGGGGTGACTGCCCCAGACCCTGCGGTCCAAAGGGGTTCCACACAGCTACACTTGTAGAGGACTTGGGGGCAGCCATGGTCTGAGGCTGGCATAGGGCAAGCCAGCTGATACACAGCGTGAGGGGAGAATCGGGTGGGAGGCAGCAAGACAGGTAGAATTGGGCTCAGGGGATGGTGCAAGGCCAGGATTGGGGTCAAGGGGCAAGGTGGAGCCAGAGTGATGGCTCAAGGCTGGGACTGGGGACAGTGGTGCAGGCTGGGAGAGTTGGATGACATGCGAGGCCAGTATTGGGGTAGGGAGGAAGGCACAAGGCAGGGGGGCAGCAGCATGGGAGGGTGTGTTGCGAGTCCAGGATCAGGTCTGGGAGCCGTGCATAGGCTGATTTGCTCTGGCTCCTGCACACCTCTTGAGACTCCTTTGGCCACAGGCCAGAATAGTCAATGTACCGTAGAAAGGGATGGGTGAATTTTATGACCACGGGTGGTGGGCGAAGCTTCCCCTCAGAGAAGCCAGCTCTCTGTCTCATGTTTTCCTCCCATAGATGGGAGGACTTGAGGTAAGAACGGGTGAGTGAGTTGCCCAGGGTTACAGAAATCATCAGTGGCCCAAGTAGAATGCAAGAGAATCCTAGTTTCTAATCCTTTGATGAGGCCTCATCACTGCAGTTGATTTATAAAATGGCTTGCCCATAGTAGGTAATCCTTTGAGATTTCAAATATTTTCTTCTTTTGGGATGGAATGAAATTAAGACTTTTCGAAGTTTTTGTGAGAAAACAGAGAGAGAGAGAGAGAGAGAGACTGAGAGAGACTGACTGACTCCATAATTGGAATGGTTGGAGCACTCACCTGGGATATGGGAGTCCCAGGTTCAAGTCACTGGTCTGCTTCAGTCAGACTAGGTAATTAGTGCAGTCCATTTAAAGATGGCTTATGTTCATATGAATTAGGGACCTATTTGTTCATACCAACAGTGTTCACAAGGAGGTGTTACGGCAAAGCACTTTGTCGCATGGGAAATTCATATCCCTGTAGTCTGAGCTGCAGGGCATTGTTGACCTACCTTTGGATCCTTGTTAGCGTAACACACAGAGGTTGAGAGAAGGCAGCAGTACATCTTCTGGGTTGATATAAAGTGGTGGACAGCTTTATTGATGGGCAGATGTTCATAAAGCTGAATAGTCCTTGACCTTTGTGACAGTACCTTCAATAGAAAACATGCAGCATTTTGAATGTGTACTGTTAGGTCTGCTTATGGACCCTCCTCCATTATGGTGCTAAATGTTCTGTGATTATTTCGATTTGTTTAGATAATGTGGGCAAAAGTGCCACAGAACCAATAAGTGTATAACTTGTTCAACACTTACTAGCTTTGTCATTAAATTAACCTGTATTGTAATTAGGTGAGAATGACAGAACTAGTAAGTTTATGCTTTTGTGGTTACCGTCCCTTTATTTCTCTCTGAATAAATCTGACATTTGATCACAGAATGCTTTCTTCTCTTTTCACCAATTGCCAGCTATGGTAGCTTGTGAAACAGTGTGGCTTCAGTATAGCCAGAAGGCCCAATTACATTGGAGCTCTGATAAGACTGGTTCTTTAATCAAAAATACATTGATTTTTTTTTATCAGGTCTTGGAAAACTGCGGCTTATCTGTTTTAATTTAAATGGGTTTTACAAGCAGCAAAGGATACAGTAATAGGTTGAGTGACCCTCTGAACCATATAAATTGTCTGCTCTCACTAGGTTAACTTTGTCTGATTATCAAAATGTTCTGTTATTGCCAAGAATGAGACATATTCATTCGTGCATGTAAGTTATTTTGTATATTGGTCATTGAGAGGCACTGTGGTCCAGTGGATAGGACATTGGACAGGAGACCTAGGTTCATGGTTTGCCTCTGAGTCATTGCATGTCTTGGATAAAGGACTTTGTAGCCTTTCTGTGCACCAGTTTCCTCACAGATAGAGTGAGGATTAAACTACCTTCTTCATGAAATGCTTTGAAATCCTCTAATGAAAATAGCTATATGGGTGCTAAGTATTATTAATTACATCGAGCCCTTAGGAATAATAAAGATTGCCAGTAAAACACTATATTAGTTGTAAATGTGTATCAGAGTGAATGAAATGTATTGTACACATTTTTCTTCTCAGCACTTCTGTGTCTGTCTAAAGTTGCATCTCACAGGGTCACCTGACAGCTATAATGTAATATACACTAGCACATGCCATTTAATGTGATTCATTTAATGCATACATAGTGGGTGAAGGTAGTGTTAAATATGATCTTCCAAATAGTTATTCACATTTTCCTGAGACAAACAGTATCAAGGCTGTATTGTGTGTGGAAGCAGAGTAATGTTGTTTTCAGTATTTTTAGGTTTCTTATTCTTGAAATTGCAGACTTTAAGTGCTTATATGCTATAATGGTAAGTACTGTACTATAGAGAATCCTAAATTAGATGGTCAGACCCTATGCAGATTGATACAATTATATCTACTCTCTAGATAACTGCTTTATTCCAGTTTCCTCAGTGTGGTTTAACTGTAGACTGTGGAAGCTGCTAACACAAATTTAAATTCATAACACATTGCTAACCAGAGATCTCTGCTACTTTTTTCTTAATTTAAAATACAACCTGCTGTCATTTCGTAAACCTGAAATGAAAAAGGAAGTAGAGAGTGCACATCCTAGCTATGTTTGTTCAGATCACACATATTCAGTTCTTTGCATGGATTAGTATGCAAGAGAACAGTACAACAGCATCTTTTTAAAATCCCAGTTGCTTTGCTGACCTTTAGATCTGTACCATATTGGCATCTCTCTATGTTATATTCCATCTGATACATTGCAGCAGAACATGGAAATGATTTTTCTCTTGTTATTTAGTAGAACGTAAATTTGCTAACAATGCGCAAAGCTTCTACCTAATCATGCTTGTTTCTAAACCATTTGGTTAATGGTGTAATCATTGTTCCAGATAAGGACATCTATTAATATAGCAATTCTAAGATGGCACATCGGAAAGTTGGAGATGTATATACATTGTGTCTGTGTCAATATGATATGAAAACCTTTCCACAAATGACTGATGCCTGTGAAATCTTTTATATGAGTAACAAAGATAAATCCCCTCTTTCCCATCACCTTGTACTCCCTTGTTTTGTAAATAGCACATTGTCCTCAGATGAGCACAAATTCATAAACTGTATGGACAAATGGGGTAGATTATTTATCTGAGGCTGATATGAGCAAGAGGCATTTTGCATTTTCTTTTTTGTACACTTAGTTATATGCTTAAAGTTTACAGTGCATTCTCTTTCTCAACTAAGTAAAAGAATAAACCAGAATTAGCGTTTCCTTGTCCGATATAGCACTCCACTCTCAGCTTCACATTTTTAAATGGCATCAATATAAATAATTAACTTTTTCACATTTTTCCTCATTCAATTTTACAATTGCTTTTAAACAGGACTCTCAGAAATCCTTTGCAACCTATGAACTGCAATCTGTCCATTTTGTTTCCTTCTTTTCCTGCATGTTGATTTATTGTGTAGGATTACTTGATGGCTGGGTTGCTGCCATTGATTTTTATTTCAGGAATAACAGAACATTACAGCATCTGTTTTTAGGGAGGGAAGCATGTGGACTACTGCATAAAGAGCTGCATGGATTTTGAACTAGGAGTAAAATGTATTGTGTGTTGTTTCTACAAGAGCTTGGTTAGCCTTAAAACATAAGTTCCCTCACCTTCCTATCATAGCTCTAAGAATCCCACTGAATCAGATTTACAGATTTTTCTGAGTGAGGGAAGCTTGGATTTACTTAGTTACACTAATTACATGAAAAACCCATGGGTTTTTCATCCTTATAGGCTGAGAATACTATCTTCCAAGGCCTCAGTTGAGCAAGAAGTCTGAGCACTTGTATCCCTTTAAAGTTGTGAGTCAACAGGACTATTCCCATCCTTAAATGTAAACATATATTTGAAAATCTTGCAGAACTGGGGCCTGTGCTCCTAGACACTGCTGATTCAGGAGAACAGAATAATTCAAACTTAGCTTTCCTACATAGCAGTACACAACACTTCCTGAAAGACAGCAGAGACATGTGTGGCAAGTGTAAGTCTGCTGTAGCTACTCTGTAGAGGGCTGAGGCAATTCCAGCAAAACTGACTTCTTCAAAGGGTTTGTATGTGGTGTGGCAACCTGAAAACTCCTCTCCAGGGGGTCTTGTGTTTTTTCCCTCTCATAGTGGGCCAAAGTGCCACCAGTTACCCTGTGTCCAAGTGTGTGTGTGAAGACGACTGGGAGAGTGGGGAGGTTCTTTGGTAATGTCCCATGGAAGTTAGGGAGATAGATCTTTGACCCGTCCACTCCTCTGGGTCCCAGTCCAGAGGCCCTATGAATAGCAGCTGTGCATCACTGACAGCATCTGAGGCTGCAGTTCTTTCATCTGGACTGTGTCCCCCTCTGTCCCTTCAGGCAATGGTTCCCTTGTCTCTCTCCTCCTATTTTCTCTGAAGCCTCTGTTCTTTTGGAGCATCTCCACTCTGCTAAGGCCAGTTTCCCCTCTCCAGGTCCTAGCACCTTCCTTTACTTCCAGCTCATTCCCCTGCCTGTATGAAGCAGGTAGGGTTTATCAAGCAGGTAGCTGGGCCTTAATAGGTTTCAGGTGCTCCTATTTGCTCTGTAGTAACCCTCACAAGTCCAGAGGGAGCAAGGCTCTGTTCATTTTAGGGCTTATATACCTCCCTTATACCACTCTCCGGCTGCCCTGTGCTCTTGATGTATCGCACATCCCTCACTGCCATCAGTACAATAGGTTTGCGCTTCTTGAGATGAGAGGCAATGCTGGAACAAGAAACCATCAGTATTGCCTTGTTGGCTTCCAGCCCTATGCTATACCCAGAAATGGAAAGGTTGCAGGAAAACCAAGTGGTCGCTGTTGCGTTTTTCTCTTTATTCCTTTGCATCCAGTGGAGTAGGCGTGTTCTGTCATAAGGATGAACTTTCTCTCTCCTTTTCAACAACCACATAGTTCAGCTCAGTGGGGAGGAGTTTCCTGCTGAGGTGCAGGATCAGATGCTCCTCCTTGCCTACCATCTGTGAAAAGACAGCATCTAACCCTGCTTTGAGGCATCTTGTTGGAGGATGGACTTCCCAAAATCTGGGGCTATAAACTCTGGATGACTACACAAGGCTGTCTTTAAATCTATGAATGCATCATCTACTGTCTTGGTCCACTTCACTGTATCTGGGTCCTGAGTTTTTATCTGGTTGGTTTAAGGCCCTGCTTTACTGGCCTGTAATACCCCACTATCACTAGAAATGCTCTGACCTGTTTCTTGTGGAGCAGTCAGGACTACACAAGCATGACCTCTACCTTGTTCCATTAATGTTCTACCAAGCCTCTTCCTACTACATATACAAGGTATTTGGCCTCAGTTCCCCTTATCATGTACTTGAGAGGGCTTGTAGAGAGGCCAGGTTTTTGGAGGGTATCTAGCGCTGCCTCTACTTTCCATAGATGCATTTCCTGGTCAGGACAATGGATGACTATATCATCCAAATAGACAGTGTCATAGTTGGTGTGGGGTCATATTAATTTATCCATTAGTTGTTGAAACATTGCTAGGGCCCCACGTAGTCCGAAATGGGCGGACAGCGTATTGGTGCAGGCCATTGGGTGTAGAGAAAGGGTCTTCTCGCTGGCATCCTCAGGTAGGGAGATTTGCCAGTAGACTTTGGTCAAATTTAGGATGATTAAGTATTGAGCTTTAATCCACTAGCTCAGTGATGCACAGCATCAGATAGGCATCGAATTCAAATATTTTGTTCAACTTCCTGAAATCATTACAAGACCTCAGGGTGCCATTGTGTTTGGTGACTAGGACAGTAGGGCTGGACTACTGGCTTTGGGACTTCTTAATAACCCTGAGTTCCAGCTTTCTCTTTGCTTCCATCTTAATTTCCTTCCTTTTGTCCTATGGTGTTTGGTATGTTTTTATTGTTACCTGCACTCCAGGATTGGTGGTGATATGGTGCTGGACCACCAGCACACAATTAGACTACTTAGAGAACACATTTTACTTTCACTGGATCATGTTGATGCCTCATCTGTTGTTCTGGAGTTAACTCAGGGGATATCCTTACTTCCGCCCAATCGTACCTCTGCTTGTGGGAGGTGCTTCTCAGATGACCAGATATATTTCTTGGTCCAAAGTTTCAGTAAGTTGACATGATGGATTTGTTCTGGGTTTTGGCAATCCAGTGGCTTCAGCTTTATCGTCTACCCTTTTGGCAGTTTCCACTGTCTCATACAGTCCTTGCCAGCTGACCAGGAGCTTGCTTTCCACTGCTGGCACCAGCACCATCAACCTTTCTCCCCCTTGAAATCTAAGTACTTTTGCCTGGTCGTTATAGTAGGTGTGCTGGGACAACTGTGCTTTCTCCAGATATTCTTGTACTGTGAGGGTCACCCAGACTATTCATTTGTCCCTCTGTGCCACATGCTTAATGATGATCTTTCCTGGGTTGAGCTGTTCCTCGTAATCCTCTTTGGCAATAGCTAATATGCCCTGATGATGGCGGCCATGTGTAGTTCAAATGGGGAAAACCTAGTAGACACTGGGGGACCTCCTGTATGGTGAACATCAGGTATGGGAGAAGGGTTTCTCATTCCTTTCAGTCCTGTGCCATCACCTTCTGGCTCATACTTTTTAAGGGTGTGATTAAACCACTCAACCAGGCCATCCATTTGCACATGGTATGCTGCGATCCACAGGGGCTTGATGTTGTTTAGGGTACACAGATCTCTCATTAGCTTTCACATATGAGAGAACCCTGGTCAGTCAGGATCTCCTTAGGGATACCCAGTCTAGTGCAAACCTGGAGCAGTTCCTTCACTATTGCCTTGGATGCAGGGTTTCTTAGGGCAGGGGTCTGCAACCTGTGGCTCTGGAGCCACATGTGATTCTTTGGCTGTCCTCTTGTGACTCTGGGCTCTGGGCCCCCCTCTCCACCAGGGAACCCTGCAGGTGGCCCACCCCAGCTCCAGGTCCCTATGGCACTGGGAGACCGTGTGGGCATCCCGTACCAGGCTCCAGGCTCCCCACCACTACTGGGGAACCCTGCAGGAATCCTGCTTCTGGTTCCAGTGTCCTGTATCCCTCCCTCATGAGAGGACCCTGCAGCAGGCATCCTGACCCAGCTCCCCCCACGCTACACCCATTGCGGCTCTCAAAACACTTGGTTATAGACAGAATTTTTAAAAGTGGCTCTTCTTATCTTTTGGGTTGCTAACCTCTGTCTTAAGGCTATGGCTTTGGGGTATGTGGGCATAATCCAGAATGACAAGTACATTTCAGTGGCCCCACACAAAGCCATAGCTATCCTTTCAAAAGGAACTTTGATAACAGGAAAGGCACTAATGTGGTCCACAAGTGAGGTGGGAAGCTGTGCAAGTGGACCTCTGGGCAAGAGGTGCAATATCATTGGACCTCCACCTGTATTCCCAGCCAGTAAAACTCCCTGAAGAGTCTATCCTAAGGTCTTAGCTACTCCTAGGAGTCCCCTCGTTAAACAACTGTGATCTAAGTCCAAAATTGCCTTTGTGTGTTTCCATGGCACAAAAAGCTGCTCCACTTCTCTCCACTTCCCACCCCCACATATTTATGGTACACAATTCAACAGATTATGTTTAAGCACATAGTATGGTCTTGGGCCTTTGGTCTTCCCCTTCAGAGGCATGCCATTTATCTCCACTCCTTCCTTGCTCACATTTACTGTAGTGGGTCATTGGCTTGATCCTGTCCAAAATTCTCATCTCCAGGGCCAAAATGACCTAACTCCAAGAGACCAACCTCAACTTCCCTTGGGTCACTCCTACTGGTGTCAGGCACCACATTAGTGTCCTCAGAACTCCAAGTGGCCTTCTGAATAGGTTTACTTACAAACGAGTGCAGCTCTCTGGATCCCAGACAGTATCCAGATCCCTGTCAATGGAGGTGGCAGACATAATGGCCCTCCCGCCCCCCCCAACGTAGCCCTCCAGACTATGGAGCTCGCAGGGAAGAATGTTATGTATAGATCTCCCTGATAGGTCTCATCTCCGGGCTATTCAGCTCAAGGGGAAGAATGTTAAGGATCAATCTCCCCTGATGGGCCTCGATTTCCTGGGTGAGTTTCTACCTCCCTAGCCTTGTGTCATCAAGGGGGGGGGTGAGTTTCTATCCCCCTGAACAGTTTCTCTGCACCCCCATCACCACGAAGG
Organism: Podocnemis expansa; assembly: GCA_007922195.1. Lineage (NCBI taxonomy): Eukaryota > Metazoa > Chordata > Testudines > Podocnemididae > Podocnemis > Podocnemis expansa. Next base: position 21,243,165 of record ML682013.1, read on the forward strand.
AGGGATCATTGTTCAGGGTCCCAGTTTTATCATTGGTCCTGACCTGCACCTCTCTTCCAATTGGCTATTTTATACTCTGGCTGTGCAGTACACTATTTAAGCCCCTGCCTCGGTTGGCTTGAGTGTTCTCCCACCCTCAAACGCTAAAGGGCACGTCACGAACCGGTCAGACTGATCCCCCAACTGAGACAGGGAGCTCCCGCCCGTGAGGCTTTTGGGTGTACTCGAATTGCCGGCCGAACAATTACGTACTGGGATGCTGCAGCTGGTCTGCCTCCTCGCTTTGGGTTCCACTACGGTGCTAGGACAGGTATTATAAATCAATACAAGCCTTCTACCTCTCTTAATTCTTCTCTTTGGTACCATTTATGTATAGTCTGTAATTGTAGCTCCCTTATTTGAGTTTTGTATAGTCTGTGTAGCTGTTTATTATTCCACTTGTATCCTGTATAATCTTTTCATGATATAGATGTTTATTGCCTAGCATAGTTGTTGCTTCATCATATGTTTATTAGCCATTTGTATTCTGGATTTTTATTGTATAGTTGTTTATTGCTCCACTTCTGCTCTAAACTGCTAGCCCCCCCCCCCCCAGTATATACGGAGGGAGTGTGGGAATTTGTTTTTTCTCTCATCTGACTACTTCATTCTACCGGCTACCCTTCTTGGCTAGCAAGAAGGAATGGTTTTGAGCCATTGGAAAATATGCGTCGGATGGGCTGGTCAGTGCCTATGCCGATGTTGAGGCAGTAACAGGCCAGAAAGGGCCTTGACTTATTATGGCCACCCTCTTGTAGGTCATTGCTCCACACTGTTAGTTGGTCATAGGTGTTTTATGGTATCATTAAAAACTTTGGGTTTTTTTGTTTACTTGAACTGGTGTCCGTCTCATTGGTGGGTGTCGTCAGTCCATCACAGTTACATTGTGAACCCGGGGTTCAACAATCCCTAATCTTGTACTGGCCCTCCTTTCCATCCTAGATTTCTGAGATTTCCAGGGGATGAAAATAATTCTTTTGTGACTTCAGCAAAATCTGAGGTAGGGCTATCTGCCAGTGCCTTGGTTTTTGTTTGAGGTTCACCTCAGGCTCTTCTGTGGGGGAAGGGGAGTAGGCTCTCAAAACCTGGGAAATTCCTACCTATTAAGACTGGGATTGGAAGTCTAGGCACTACCCTTGCTGTTACATGAATAGTGTTCCCCTGGATCTCAATCTGTACTGGGACTGAGGGGTAGAAATTCATGGTACCATGTATGCAGGTTACCCCAGTGTTTTTGGGCCAGATCAGTTGGTCTCACCCCACTAACTTCTCTGAGACCAGCATGACAGCACTTCTGGAATTCACCAATGCTGCAGTCTTCACGCTGTTCATTTTTACTTGTCTCGTGTACCCATGGAGGGTGTGGGGTGTTGCAGCCCCTACTAGGCTGCTACGGCCACATTCCTCCCTTGGCGCCATTTGAGGCAAACTGCCGATGCTGCTTCATTGGGTCTCACATTTTTCCCTTTTGTAGTGAGTCAGGGGACCACCAGTTATACCATCGCTAATTGAGGGCATGTGTGTTTATGACTCCATTAATGTTGTGCGAAGGGACTTGGGTCCAGTCACTCCTCTGGATCCAAGCCGGGGGATCCTAGGAATAGCAGCTATACACAGCTGACAGAGGCTGCGTTTCTTTTTCCTAGGTGATTTTTCCCTTCTATACCTTTAGCTACTTGTTAGCTGGTTCCTCTCTTCCTGGGCAGGGTCTCTTCTCTCAGGCCTCTGTGCCTGCAGGGAATATCTCCACTCTGCTTAGGCCACTTTCCCCTGTCCTGGTCCTGGTACGTTCCTCAAGCTTCTTCTCTGCTCCTCTACATGACACAGCAGTCCTCCCCTCTGCCTCCAGCTCACGCCCCCACCTGTCTGAAGCCATTTCCCTATAGTAACCCTGGCTAGTCCACAGGGAACAAGGGCCTAATCATTCTGGGTCTTAGATACCTTTCTTCTACCACTCTGGCTGCTCTGTGCCAAGATGTATCTCAGTGGCGATAGCTACTGGAGCATTGGCATGTTGGATCAGATTGAGGGAAACATTAGCTTGGTGCCTTGCCATTATTTCCATTTGTTTGATAGGAAGGAGCATCAGACATGCAATCAACTTGTATTTTAATAACTTTTTTGATTTTCTTCTTCAAGTAGAGGTTGCTTGGGCTACCAATGGGCAGTTAGAAAGAAGGGTTTGTAATGTGATGGCTCTTACAAAGGTGGCTTCTTAAGGAAAAATGTCAAGATTTGGTGGTAAAGAATGTCAGGATACAGCTCCCCAGTAGTTGAAAGTGTCTTTAATGTCTTTTAGATAAGAGATTTACGATACAGAAACACAGCAATTTGAATTTGGTTAATTATCACAGTTGGTTTAATGTGACCAACAACCCCAGTGACCAACCAGGAATTTTATTTTGGTATTTTATGATTTGTGTAGGGAATGTGGTTATTGTGTTTTTCCTGTCTTTTCACACTGTGACCCTTCTCTCAGACTTCAAATCAGACAACAAAAAAAGGTTGGGAACCACAGACCAAAAGAAAGGAAAGAAGTCAAGTGCATTTGAGGTTTTTTGCGGGGGAGTGAGGTGAAGGTCTAAAATCCAGTTTTGGACAGCAGTTTGCATGGATTGCTGTTTAAATTGAGCAGAAAATAAGTAAAAAACTAAAATATATTTTAACAATAGACGATGTTCTAACACGTTTTGAACATGTAAACTAGCATTTAAATCCTAAGTATTGTGTTAAATCTGGTGTTATTGTGGCTTGTGGAAATTTGGGAAAATGTACTGGTTTTTTAATGAACAACAATTAAGATGGTGTTGCATCCACCACCAGTTATAAGAACTAATGTCATTCCTTCCAGGTAACACCAGAGAAATTGTGCACTTCCAGTTGTTTAGATGGAGGCTTCCTGTTTATTATCTTTCATTATCTGATCCTAATAGAAAAAGATGACTCAACTGAGGTGAAGTGTGATTATGCAAACATAGTTTAGTTTGAAATTTTAAAGCTGATAATTCTTACCATCATAAAATTTCACATACTTAGGTGTCAGTTTTGTCTCAGGGTGAATATGTGGACACGAATGCACACCATACTCTATAAGCAATAATTAAGAAATTTAGGTGGTTTTATTACCCCTCACTTGAATATTATTGTCACTTAAACTTTCCTTTTTCCATGTAAAAGATTAAAATGTCCGCATTCCTTTCTCCTTTTCTCTGCTCCCTCCCTGCCAGTCTGCAGTAATTCCTTGTGGACACCTGCCTGAGACAAAGCGTGTCTTGGGATTTTTCTGCAGCTGTGGAGCTGCATATTATTTGGCTATGTCTGTGCTACAGCACGCATTAATGTTGTGATAACAGACAGCTCAATATTGTCCGTAATTTTCTCTGTGCACTATGGAAGTTTTCATTTCATATATCATTTGGCATGTATTACACTGAGACTCCACAAAGTCACCAAATATACTTAGCACAAATAAAGAAGAGAGGAATTTTTGTTTTTGTGTTACTCTGAGAGTTAAACTCATTAATCATGGATTATGTTTTCACTGCATTATCATAGCTGCACTAATTGCAGAATCAGATAAGCTTAATCTTTATGGAAAGTGAAGAAAAAAATAGAACATTTATAGAGGTTTGTTTGTGAAGGGCACAGATGACATTTGGAAGCTTAGAAATGTAAAGCAGGTTAGTTTGCTTTTAGGATTTTCTAGAAGGGTTTTTCAAGGGACTCAGACACAACTCATTGTATAATGAATGTTAGCTAAGAAAAGCTGGGCTCTGCATAACATCATCACTTTTGACTCTGTTCCCAGGCATCATGCACCTCACTCTCCTCATGATCTGCTTGAGGGCACCCCTGGTAAGGTCTCAGCCTTGTGCCTTTTCTCTGAGCACATTTAGAGGGTCCTCTCAGATCAGATCCTGGGCTTCTGTCTCCTCTGATTAGGGCCTTACCAAATTTAGAGCCATGAAAAATACCCCCAGGACTGTGAAATCTGGTCTCCTGTGTGAAGTGTGCTGGGTCCAAGCTGGGGCATGGTTACCACCTGGCCAGTATTTGACCAGCCTAGCTAGTTTTTTGTATGGATTTGCCAGTTGCCAGAAAAAATTATTTAATCTTCTGGGGTTTTCTTACTTGGATCTAAAGATTTGTGTGATTGTCACAGTACACGGAGATGCATCTGACAATGAGGGTTGCAGCCCATGAAAACTTATGCCCAAATAAATTTGTTAGTCTCTAAGGTGCCACAGGACTTTCTCTAGTTTTTGCTCTCTGCAGACTAACACGGCTACCCCTCTGTAAGTTAAGGAAGTTGCAGCTTAATTAAATCACATCCCTTTCATTTTGGCTTTCTTCATGCATTTTCAGAATAAAGAGTGGGCAAGAGGCTTTAGTTAATGACGGCAGTGAAGTGAATAAAAATATTTACACTCAGTAGAAGAGCTAGGTTTAGAACACTTTGTCTCTTGGCTTGTAGATCAGTGCACTGCCACCTATGGTATCGGGTATTGTGTAAGGAGTGATTGGCTTTCTCTCATCAAAAATACATTACCACTTCTGTGTGGATGTTTGATACACCTGCCAACATGAGGGTTGACAAGAAACATGACATATGGCATTCCTGCTGAAACTGGTTCACCAGAAATGTCCCAATTCACAAAAGCATCCATTTTCAAAAGAACACTTCTGTGTGTGCTAAAACTTTTCTTAATCAGGATCAAAGTGAAGTCAAATGCACAAAGTTTGAGTCGCCACTGGGCCCAGCTGTGCTCAGCTGAAATGGAGACTGAGGTGCATACAGCTCATTGATTCTCAGCCATCCATGCCTGGCTCAAGTTGAAATTACAAGGGGGCAGTTTTAACTTTCAACACTGATGCAAGTTCTCTCAGGCATCTTACACCAGAGGAGAAGTGGGCATAGAGGAAACTTGCACCATTCACCATCTATGCTAGGTATTGGGATGGGGGATTGCTTTCTTCCATGGAGACTGCAGGCAAGTGCTATGTCAGTGGGGAATCTCCCTACACATGGAGAATCCAATTAAAATTGCTTGAAGAACTTGACGGACTGGAGAATCCAGCACAAAGGGAGTATTGTCTGTTTTTTCACCTCTTCCCCATATTTCTTTCTATCTTGAGTACTATTAGGTAAAATCCGTGAGAAAGTTAATACAGAATTCTCCATTTTTTTTCCCCTTTCTCCTTCAGAACATAAGCTGCTATATCATTATTACATGACCTGAGGGTCCTTTCTATCTCTAATTGCAGCTAATTGTTTTCTGAACATATACATGTGCAATACTTTTTAACAGTGTATTAATGTACTTTCTAATTCAAATAAGTGTTCCATTAGTGATGCTTATTGTGAAAGTCATACATATGTATGTGTGAACACACATCTTTAATAAAATGTGTGCATTATTTAACTATTACCAGTAAATTTTTGGCAATTCAACTTTGTATTTCTCAGCAGCTAGACATAAGCAGAAATAATTTTAGCATGAAAGAATACATATGTAAAAGGAATGTCTGGCGTAGCAGCCTACTCCAAAAGTTATTGACCGACTGTATACTATTTTTGGAGCAAATGCATGCAGTACAGATTACCAGTTAAGCAGGAGGTTCTTGGCCTAAAAAATATTTTTCTGCACTGGTAACACATTTTTGCAAAACACTCCTTTGGGATCTGATTTTGTGTTCGATGTGTAATTTTCTCTAGCACGTTGAGGTTTCTCTAAGAAAGGGGTATTAAATGCTAATCCTCACTGAGTTGTGGGGGCCAAGTATTTCAGCTCAGGGGAGTGTCCCAAATATTTCCTGCCTGTTTTGGATTCCAGCAACCCCATCTCCACCTGGTTCTTGCCTGGAGTCTGTCACATTCTTGAGTGGCTGTGTTGAAACTGGGGCACATGTTACTTACAGTAAAGTAAAACTATAAGCACCATTGCATATTACATTCTGAAGAACGTATTTTGCGTGTTCATTAAGAAATAATGAATACCCTGCTGTTGTCCAGTGCAGTTTAAAATAACTGCATGAAAGAGGATTATTCATGTAGCATTTCAAGAATTGTCCTTGCAGTGTTTTGTTTTGATAGAGTGTAAAATGAAGGTATTGTTATTTCTGTGATTGAATGTGTATTTTTTTGTGTGAGAATTCAGTGATCAGTTTCTGATCAGATCTGAACCATGTTAACAGTACTAATAGTTGTGAAGTAGGTACACTAAGTGCTTGAAGCCCTCAGAGTATGCTGATTGACTAATATTGTATTCTAGGTGAAGCTGAAGAAATTAACTGTAGGCAGTGTAAAACTTATTTTTACAGGAGTACAAGAATGTAAGCTAAACAATAAAGTGCCACTGAAAAATCTTTTAAGATAAATCTGTATATTGCATGGGTATTATTTAAATTTTTGAATTATGTTCCATATTTTCCACTCAAAAGAAAAGGGTACAAATGATTTATTCCCAATCCCAGTATATAATAGTAGATGCCTGGTCACATTCACTAATGCCTATAATGGTTGAAGTACCTATAAAGATTTACCCTGAGTACTACCAGAGTATGTACCTAGAAAAATTGATTTAAATGTATATAATTTCTAAGAAAGACACTATTCAGCAGAGTAAGGGTGGCAGAATCTAATATTTAAGTATCAGTTAAAACTTGTATTAATTAATAAAATACTTGAAATACCTCAACAGTTTCAGAGTTAATTTTGATAGTAACTAGGAAATAAAATAGAGAAAGCTAATGTGGTTTTTTTCCCTAAAATCAACAGTACAGTATGTCCAGACCCCATTTACAATATGAAACCATTCAAAAGAGTTTTCTATCATATGGTACAAATTGAATCCAGGTGTTTTTATAATTAAGTAAGATTCCAAGAACTTCTCAATAAAGAATCAAAAATATCATATTAGTGGATATTTTCTCAAAGTGAAGAGCTGTGTGTATCCTGACAACCATCTGAAATTAAATCAAATGTTGTTGCTGTCGTGGTCTCTTCTAAATTTTGGTCAGCACAGTCATTGCTCTGAAATGTTCCTAGTCTGTGTTTGCCAGAAGCTGGGATCAAGTGATAGGGGATGGATCATCTGATGATTAAACATGTTCTGTTCAGTTCCTCTGCACTTGACACTGAGCACTGCTGGAAAATGGGATAATGGACTAGATGAACCATTGATCTGACCCATTATGAGCAGTATTATGTGCTTATGATGCAAGACATGTACCTGCTTCTTTTGCTTGTATAATATAATGGACAATATTTCTGCATCCTGACTGGTTCAGGACTGGAAAGTGCATCATTTTGAGCATGACTGGGGCAGAAAGATGTACTACAGCTAGATGCCTGTAAAAACAAAGATGGATGACTGAGTTTTTTCTTTTTGTCTTCATGGTATATATGCTAAGGTCTGCCCCATCTAGGCTGGAAGATCATCACATAAAGTAGATTCAGATCAGGACATCTTGCAGATTTTGATTAGGAAGAAGATTGCTGCTCATACCATTAATTAGGAAAACAAATCTTTCTGCTTAGCTTTGTATGCCGAGAATTGATATGTTCTGATAGCAGATACATTATGATTTTCTTATCTATTTGTTCATTTGACACCTCTGATTGGCAGATACTTAATTATGTATATGCAGAAGCCACTGTGGGTGCTTAAGTACAAATCTGAAAAAAATAAATTACATAAACCCACTCACATCAGGTGGCAGTAAAAACACTGGATTAGTTCTCGCTCTGTGCCCTTTGCAGAGGTGGCCGTAGACATCTGGGGACCCTAGGCAAAGGCCATTTGTGGGGCTCCCTATAGACTCCCACAACCCCCCCCGGGACCCCAGCTCCACACCACCAGCTCCCCCCCGCAGCCCCAGCTCCCTTCCCCCGCTGTCCCCAACCCCCCCATGCACCTCCCACATGGCCCCTGCTCCCCACCACTGGCCCCCAGTCCACGCTCTGCACCCCCTGCAGCCATAACACATCATCCCCCTACATGGCTCTGGCTCCCAGGGACCAGCCTCCTCTGCCTGCCAGAGGCGCCAAAATCTCCCTGTGGCCCTGGCAATCCAGTTCCCCCTGCAGCCACAGCACCCCACCAGGGGCCTCAGCCACCCCATGGCCCTTTCTCCCTGTAACTGACTCACTTCATGGCCCTGGTGCCCTGCCAGGGGCCCCAAAAATGGCCCCAATGCCCTGCTGGGGGCTTCAACCCCCACACACTGCCAAAGGCAAGGGGCAGGGCAGGAGCATAGGCCCTAGCACTTGGGCTATCCCACCTGCCCCTGAGTCAGACCGGGAGCTCTGCCTCTGAGATGGCCCTGGGTAGGGTTATCAGATGATAAAGCATGGAAAGGAGGACAGGGAAGAAAAGGAGGATATTAGAGGACATATGGAGAAAATGTAGCATTAATGTAACATTCTTCTATTTTTAGGGGGCCCTTGAACAGTTTCCCCTAAAAATAGGGTGTTCTGGGGCATTCCAGCATACTTTAACCTCTGTAAGCAAAAAGCCAGACAAAATCATGTATTTTTAAAATGTCTGCTGGACAGAGGACGTGAAGGTAAAAGAGCGGACATGTCCTCCTTTTGCCTGACATCTGGTAACCCTTGTCCTGGGCCTCACCTCTACAGAGCCCTGCCCCTGGCCCCTTGCCATGTGCTCTACAGGGTGGACGGCAGACACCGTTTCTGGGGGTAGGCAAAGGGGCCCCTTGCTTTTCAGGGGCTGTAGGCAGGCGCCTGCTTTGCCTCCTCTGGCCCTTTGTGCAGATGAAGTGTCCCAAAGGGGACAGAGCCGGTTTAGCAGTGACCTGGGGATCTACCAGCATAGTGAGCATTCCAAGTGCAGCAGAGAGCATGATACTGAAAATCCTGAGCTGAACCAAATTTGGGCTGGTGGAACAGTCGCTTTGTGGCTGTCAACCTGCTGCAAACTAGAGCATCTCAGTACTAAGGCTGGTTTGACCCCTCGCTCTCTTCAGGATGGAATGGAAGGTAAACAGAGTCACTTCTGCACACCCAAGAATCTGACTTACTATAGTTTGAGGAAGGAATATGAACCAAATTATCTAAAACAAACCAAGAATTACTTTGTACTCTGAAACTGGTTTTGGATGTGAGTGGACCTTACAAGAGAGCAAATACCCATGGGTGATGGGTATCAAACACAGTGCTTTCTCTGAAAGCCTGCTAGGAAGGGACATGGAGTGACTGCAGTGATGGACATAGGACAGAAGAGGTGGTCCAGGGAGCCAGCCTTCCCCAGGGGAAGCTTCATCAACTGCCCATGGGCTAGTGCATTCATTTGAGGGACCTTGCCAGTGATTATGGAGTGTTTTTAAAATTGGGAAACAGCAGGAAATAGTTTTCCACTACTCTTAGCTGCTGTGATGGTGTACAGTGTGTGTCAGCCTTCTGTAGATAGCTGATGCACGATCATTCAGTGCTTGAAAAATTAAAACATCTTTAATTACATCTAGAAGTGAACAGGAGTCATCAACAAAGATAAACATGCAAGATGTGTTCTCTGCGTATGGAAAAGTGCCCTGGTCAGGTGATGAACTGCATTCTGCATCAGCTGGAGCTTCTGGGTGGGTTTGAAGGTATTACTAACCAGGATGCATTTCAGTTATCCAGCTATGTGTGGGACAGTAGCAAAGTCTGCATATAAAAAACAAGCACTCTCCTGCCATTGTGGACCACCCCTACTATTTGTAAATCCACTAATGAATCCAATGGGCTCATAAAAAATAAGCATATATCCTTGGATTGGGGAACAGATAACAGCTGCCAGTTCTTCTTCTAAATTCTTCCCACTGTCTTCAAGTTTCATCTCCATCTTACTAGGATTGAGTCACAGCAAGTTTGCTTCTATCCAGGCACTTATCTCAGTCAGCCACTGGGAAAATAATTAAGACTGTAGAATCTGGGTTCATTGTAAAGGAAATGTAGAGCTATATATTGATGAAACTACAGCCTAAAATATCTTTCTCCTAAGGTGCCAACCTAAATAACTTACAATTTACTAAGGCTTCAGCCTGGATTGCACGTTTGTTCCTTTCATCATAAATTCCCTGTTATCTGCTTAAATATACTTTGTCTTTTGAAGCTATTTTTGAATCTCTGACTCGTGATTTCTACATTAAATATTATTAAGAATAATTAGTGCAAATTATTTGTGCTAAAATCATTTTAGTTGTTACTCTAAAATTAATGTCAAGAAACCAAAATCCCAGCCCCAGCCATCAAAATATTTCTGCTCACATGCCAGCACACAGAGTCATGTAGTCTCTGTGACTAAAAGAGTCAGCAGAGCCATGAAGGTCTCTTTGAATATGACTGTTTTTAATTTTCTTCTCTGGATTAGTAGCCAGGCTTCACTTTATACTAGTAGCTGCCGTGTAATTTGAATTCAGAAGTAGTTCTTTTCTCTCAGACAACGTTTACTCATTTGTGGTTACATTGTCTGAGTTACATCGAAATAAATTCTAGGTAGACACCATTCTGATAAATACTAGATTGACTTAAAAGGGTGAAGTCCTATTTGATAGTCCTTTGGACTTGTGCTCCTGCATCAGTTAGGTGCTCTTTAAAACACCTCTCATAGTCCATTAATTACATTCCTGTAACCTCCACCTTACAACCTATACCAAGAGTATCAAGCACAAGGCCCACAAGTCTCTTCCACCTGACCAGTGACTGCACTTTGCGGGACCACACCCGCTCCCTAACAGAGAGAGACAGAGAGGTCTCACGTACTCAGTACTCCGCAATCCTGCTAGAGTGTCAAGTCTTGTGACTGGGTATGCGAGAATGTGCTCTGCAAGACAACACCCCTTCCCTAACAGAAAGAGACGGAGATATCACAGAGTGCAGTATTGCATACACAGCACTCCGCAATACTGCAAGAGTGACTTAGCATTTTGATTTATGGTACGTATGGCCCATTTGAAGTATACTTAAGTCAAATCAGTCCTGCCATAGGAAATGAGTTTGACACCCCCTGACCTATACGAGCCATGTACCTGTGTCCTGCCAAAGAACATCTTGCATGTAGTAACTATATAGTAGTAGCTATAGTAACAGTTTGATTCAATCTGATTGTTGCTGAACTCAGTGGATCTTTGCAATTGATACAATGCATACAGGATTGGGGCTGTAGTGTGTGTACATTGTTAGTGTGATAGAATATAACAAATGTTACTCTTGAAACATGCATTTGGTTCTAAAAATATTTTAGAAAATTATCTGATATTTTTCTCTCAGTATTATTATATTCGTTTTCCCTATTACAACCTAATCTTACACAGTGTCTAGCTAAATATACCTAAGCTGAGTTACGTGGAGCAATTTGACTAGTTTATAAGATAATCCTTTCTACAACAACATGTCATGGCATAATATCAAAAAGACAGCTGGATTTGTGTTAAAAATCATACAATAGGCAATCTGTCTAGATAGTAGCACTCAAGTAGTAATATATGAAAATAGAACAGTTTGCTACAGTGTCCCTTTTAAAGGCAATTGGTAAACTGCACATTTGGAGCACATTATTGCTTTAGCATTACAGAGGAAGTTTCAATACAGAAATCCCTTGGTGACCTGTTTAAATTAATCGCTTCAGTGTTAGTTATTTCTGTATTTCTTGTCAGACAATAGCAGGACTAGACTGCACACAGCATATTTTAGTGGCGAGGTTAGCCCTCATAAAAATGCTTAGAAGACTAAACTAAAATCAAATGCCCTTAATACAAAGAAAAGGTGCTTCTGCTTTGGGTTGTGGCTATGCATATTTGCTATGTTATGTATGTGTGACTGCCTGCTGAGAAGTAAAACAGTAGCCCAAGCATTAACCCTGTGGAGTTTTGACTGATTGAAGCCCAGCTGTTAGATCTCTCAAATCCTGTATTTTCTCTTTTGTCTAGTGAAGCAATTCACTTTTCTCATTCATTTTCTAACCTTGCTTCTCTGAAGAAATTCACATGAGATTTTATGAATTCACATACCCTCCCTGCTTAAATGTGACTGAATATCAACATTGCTTAACATTTTAAAAGGCTGAGTGCTAATGTTTGCTCTTTGCTAACATAGTCTAACATTGTTTTAGTCTAAACTATTGCTTTTGCTTCATTTTTTACTGAAATCATATCAAGACACTGAATTTAGATTTTACAGTGGAAGCTGCATCTCATTTTTAATTCCTTCAATCAAAATGTATGAGAGAAATTTACCTCTGCATCACCAATTACTGTCTGTTGCAATTGGTACATTTCTGTGTGTCATAATAGAGCTCACTTGCTGGCTTTTAATAATTGGATTCTGAATTACACTTGCTTAGCCTTGCACCGTGTTTGTGTAATCAGGGCTTCAAAAATCCACACACCTGTGGCAAGTAGGAAGCATTCTATGGAAGCGCCTTTGACATCTGCAGAATCTAAGCTTAATTTTCTTTTTCTAAAAATACATTTCTGGCTCCTATGTTTATGAAAGCAACCTTCCAAATGAGAGCTAAGTGTCTTCTGAAATCTGCAGGCAGGCAGCCCATGTATTTTAACTCTGAGTAGTTGATTTATTTCTCAAGCTATGAGGTGCTGAGTAAATTTTTCAGGCATGTGAGTAAGCAATAAGCTCTTCAGCTATATGAGAAAATATAGAGCAGGAATGAATGGATCATCTGAAAGATGTGGTGACATCTGGACATAAGTAAACTGTTACAACAGGCTCTGAATTTTGGAGGGCATGCATATTCTTTCAGCATTTGCCAGCTTAGGAAAACTGTAAACATGATAAGCATGCCAAAGATCCAGTTTCCTCGTAGCTCCTGTTCTTATTTGGGACAAGTATTTCCATCTGCCTGCTTTAAGCACAAATCATGCAGTGAAACATCCTTCTTTTGATATTCATTACTGATGAACAGAACTACAGACTGGAGATAAGGTGGTGAAATTCAGAAGGGCCTTGTTGGCTGCCTGTGCTAAAATTATTGACACAATTCAGACTCCTTGTTGGTTGTAGATCATGGACATAGGCTGTGTAGCCTTTTCTGGGGAAGAACCATCTTTTAGTTCTGTATGGCACCTACCAAAATAAGGTCTTGGTCTGTGCCTGGGGCTCCTAGGCACTCTATAATACAAACAGGAATATTCTTGTTATGATGAATGCTGGCTTAAAATTTATTTGAAGCCTAGAAATACAGTATCTACTATAAAAGCACCCTTTTAATGCATTTTATTTATATTAAAAAATAAGCTGCATTTTGTAAAATTTTGAAAAGCATGTTATGTTTTAAATACATGGACAGCAGAAAATGGTTGGGGTTTGCAAAGAATGTTGAGTGAATTTATTTTTAAACCCTCTTTGAAAGTTACCATGGAGACTTGGACTGCAGGAGATGGCTACATACTAAAATATGTGTATGCACTTGAGAAAATGTCATTTCCAAAGCTGTCTGCCTATGAAATGTTCAAGAGTTTAAACTATCCTACTCTTTCAACTTTTTCTGCCATCAAATGAAAAACTAGGTAGCTATAAATAGGGAAGGTAGTTTAAAATCAGTGGTTTTCTAGCAACTAGGGGTGCTCATACCTGGGGGGGAGGCACACAGAGGTCTTCGAGGGTAGATATTTTTTCTAGATATATTCTTCTAGATATTCACCTATTTTCACAACAGGTTACATAAAAAGCACTAGCTAAATACATACAAACTAAACTTTTATACAGGCTTCGTTATACGCTATACATGATATCGTATTCCAATTGATTTATATGCAGTTATATTGTAAAAATGAGAAAGTAAGCAACTTTGCAATATTACTGTGCTGTGACGCTTTGCATTTTATTTCTGATTTTGTAAGCAGGCGGTTTTTTGGAGGTGACTCTTGGGGAGTATGAAAAACAAATGAGATTCCTGAAGAGGGTACAGTAGTCTGGAAAGGTTGAGAGCCACTGGTTTTAAAATGACCTACTCCAGAAAAACTCTGGCTGGGATTCAAACTGCCTAGCTTGGCTGAGGTGTACAAATTAAACCAACTCCCAAATGTAACTCACATTAAAGATGATTTTAAGTAAAATGGTTGATCTCTAGATTTTGTGGATTGTGATTGTTGGCACAATAAATATTTAACTAGCCTTCAGGATTTTGTACTACATCCAGGTATTCCTGTAGATATATCTGCTGCTGGTTTAAAAATGTATATATTGATGTATGGTATAAATGATATAGTAATATATGACATAACTAAATAAATATAAAGATATTATATATCTATATACTGATATACTGGAAAACTTACTTGGCCACAGCCATGGGCAGAAAATGGAAGGAGCTGACAAAAACTAAAAGTTAAAAATGAACATGCTGAGTGATCTCTTTGTAATTTATTTTATAACTTTAGAGTATCCAGACAGCTGCTCATCTGGGGGAGGGCGGACCAGGGAAGAGAAGAGTGGTGCATGAGATAGATGTTTTGCATATCGTACCAGTTGTCACCCTGGTGCTCCCGCCATTTAGAAATAGCATTATGGCCCATTCTTATCAGCGTCTACACCAAAGAATAGGTCCAAAGCATGTAGGATTCTTACTTTCTTGTAAACTTCCCCCAACCATGAATTACATACTTCATACAGCAAACCTCCCTATGAGCCTGATTCAGCTCCAATTACATTTCAGTGGAAGTCTTTCCTTAATATAGCAAATGACCTTTCTCACCTTTTTCACAGGTCCTGCTACCTCACTGGCTCTCATATAGTCCTTTCATTCTCTCTGCATGACCAGAGGCAGGCTTAAATTTACCTAACACTTTGTGTTTTGATATTTGTTTTCAGAGCTGCATTTAACAAACACCCTGGCAGATTTTTAAGGCAGAGTTCTGGAAACAATGCTTTCCTGATTGCACCTATAAGGCTCTCATGTCATGGTCTACTAAAATCCATCCAGTCTAGCTCCATTTTGCAAGGTGGAAGTTAGTGTAATGATAGGGACAAATATTCTCAACGTCGTCTTAGCAATTAACTTTTCTTCTGACAGTTTTATTCATCTGTGAGAGAGAAATTTACTGAACACAAGTTTGTGTGATTATGCCAATATCTGCATAGTTAGGATGCTTAGCAACATTGCAAGCCTGCTGAAATAATGTCCAGTGTACACAGGATTTTATAGTTACCATGTTTCTGTGTACCTACATCATTTCTAGGAAGTGAATGCAATTCTACAAAGTCACAACCCAGCAAATAGTTTTTTCTTCTCAAATTTCCTGTAATTACATAGGGTGTTCAAGTAATTCATCAGCCTTCTTTATATAGGGCTTTTGGGGGAGGGGGGTTGTTGTTATCATCAAGTTCTTAGGACAAATGTTCTGTTCATTCTGCTATATTTTGGGGAAAATTTCACATTGGAAAAAGTTCAGAATGATGTCTTATTTGCCTTAACGCAACTCAGTATATCCTATTTATTTTCTTGCAGTGAGAGGTTTTTTTTAAGACTGAATAAGAATGGTTTGCCAAAATGTCCAGAGAAGCCAGAAAGGCATTGTTCTCTCTTTGTGGTGAGCTCTATTTGTTCCTTATACTCATTTCATGCAGTTGTGCTGAGTATTTTAAATAAAAGATAAAAGAAACGAACTCGTGTATAATTAAATAATTCAGTACTCTGAACTGTTTTATTGGCTATAGATTTGGATCATAATGGAGCATTCAGTTGTACCACTGAGGCATAGACCAATGCTAAAGGTCTTGCAGAGCTGCACCACATAAGGGGTGGGGTGGCAGGGCAAGACACCAGAAGGAGTTCTGCCTACTTTCTGGAGCTTTTCCTGTGCATAGATTCAGCACACTCCTCCCTGTGAGCACGTCCAGCCCCTCCTCCTGATCTCTCTTGTATGTTGGAGTTGATGAGAGGCCTCAGTCCTTGTGCTTAAGGGTGTGGGTATTGCAGTCATGCATCACTTCTGTGCAGAGGCACACTGTAAAGCTCCTTCTCTTCTGTCCCTCAGCAGCCTTGATGCTGCTGCTGGCCACAATCTGTTCCATAACATTTTGGGCCAGACATTGCCCATGCTCCTGAATCGCCACTAATTTAAAGTGTTCAAGATGTAATTTTTCAGTACTGTATTGTAACAAAGCCTCTGTTAAACATGCATCCCATGTTCATTTATCACCTTCACTGGCACATATGGTAATATGCTAATATCTTTAAATGTCCTGTTTTAATTGTGAATCAAAAAATAATGAGATTCTAATTCTCTGCAGGATTTGAGTAGCAATGAACTCAGGAAGGACATCTACATTACTGTGCACATTATCCGAATAGGTATGTATGATGGCTTGTCAGGAGAAACAATACATTTGAAAGGCATTTGGCAGTAAACAAAAGAAAGACTATATGCTTGGATTTTGCTTATGAATCCATCACATTAAATGGGTGTATGTCTGAGTAAATTTTGAAAAGAATGCACTTACACTCTGGTGTGCAATAGTAAATAAAGTGTACCTAGAGTTTTCCAGCATTGTTCTGTTCTAATAGTTTAAATACTTTAAGAAGTTAAGTTTATAATCCCTTAAGGACACAGGGCCCCATCAGGATATAGGGTACTGTTCCTATTAGTATCAAAAAGCACATGGATATCTAGGATATGAACTATATTAGCAGAATGAATGAGCTTAAAAGAATTTTAAAAAGCATTCTTGTCCTATAAAGTAATTTCAGGCATGTTGTCCTAGAATAACAATGTGTCTGGAAATTTAAAAGATCTAGCTAGTACAAATAGATTGATGAAATATGTATACCCTTTCTTTTAAGTGGTTTAAATTAATTTGGCCTCCTTTTAGTGCACTAAGGGAAAAGAAACAACAGTGGAAAAAGATGCTATTCCCTTCTAAGAAAATTTTAACCTAAGATATAAACAAATCTGATTTCTTCCAATGGCAGCGCTTAAGTTCTGTAGAAGTGGAGAGTGTGTACTTCCTTTAATCTATTTCTTTAAGAAACTATCATGGGGCTATATTGAGTTAACTCAGATAATTGTCACATGTCATTCCTGAGTGTTTCTCTTTTTAGAGCTATGCACTGTTACCTGGAAAATAATGGTGTAGTGTCTGTACTGCACTAAATATACTTAATTTCTTCCTGATTTTTAAGAGCATTGCTGTAATGATCATTTGCATGGCACACTGCATTTGGATAATGTAAGACACTCTTCTTTTAATACAGAATAAACTATTTGTCTCGCATCTTTCCTGCATACCCTTTTTTCCCCCCTCCTTTTTACATGGTTGTGGACTGCAAAGCTGGGAGACACAAACTCATTTGTAGGAAATTAGGTGGAAAACAATTTTGAGGAGAAAATGGTGTAAAATGTTAACTTTTGTATCAACCAGCCAAGTTGGTAAGAATAAACCTTTAAAAGAAGAGCATGGTAGAGAATCCACCTTGTTCCGCCATTTTTCAAAATATTGTCAAGCTAGATTACAAATGTGAACCTGTCATCATATCAGCAGACTTCCAGGAGAGGGGATGGAAGCTAATTAGTTTTCCATTTTTTCTTTCAAAGGAAAGAAAAGACCTCAAGTCTTTGCATCTATATCAGTTAAAGATTCCAGATATGATGTCTGTGCATTTTATATGATATTCTTAATATTCTGGTCAGCACACATGCTATTTGAATTGCTTCACCTCAAAGCATCTGTGTCTTGAGTCTATAAAGTTAAAATAGGTTTTACATGTTTTATAGCTACACAATCAGACCCTCTGAAAGGCCAATGAAGTTTTAAAGGGCACTAAGGGGGTAGCCCAGCATCTTTTTATTCCCAAAAAAAGAGGAGGAGGTGGAGGAAAAACAAGAAACACTGCATCCTTCTAAATAATTTGACTTTTTGTCACTGTATTTACATAACATTGATGTGGGATTATGAGAGAAAGGGAGCTAAAGAAAGACCAAGGATGCTTCCTGAAATATTTGAGATTAATATAAGGTTTGGACCATATGCTTTGTGAAAATGAAAGATTTCTGTTTTAGCTACAGTGATGCAGGAGTATGTTAGGGGAGGCATTGTCAGACAACAGCTATGACCAGGTGCTTTTCATTTCAGAAATTGACATAATACACACTCTGGTAGAAAAAGTGCATAGTTATCAGTAAGCAGAGTAAATGAGGAAGGGCTGTCCCTCTCTTTTCATGTTGGACATTCAGCTAAAAGGTTGGGCTACTACTTTTGAATTAAAGAGGAAAGAAAGTTAGAAAAAATGTCTTGTTCTTATCTCTGCTTCCTTTTGCTTCTTTGTTTGTTTCTTTATCCTTATTTGCTTTCTTGTGCCCCATTATCTTTCCTCCTCCTCTTGTCTTTCATCTTTAATAGCTGCTTTTGTACTAGACCACTTTATCCCCATGCTGTGTCTTGTAGAGGAAGCACCTGTCTGTGTAATTGTCATGACCAGAGGCAGCACTATCTATCAATCACAGGGAAGAGGACTATTAGCAACAACTTCAGTGAAGTAATATGTATGACTGTGATATGACCTAATGTCCAGTAGTAGATGGTACCATAACACTAAATTAGGTGCAGCATTGCCAAATGGAATATATTTACTGGGTATCAAACAAAAAGTATATGATAGGGGAGGTCAGGAGAAGGTAACCATTGTTGCCTCAGATTTGGACCTTACAAACACATTATATGTATAATGCTCTTTCCGTATTTTTCCACAGTTCTAATGTAAGTGGAAAATGTGGAAAGACGGAGATTTGTAACCACTACACTTGCCATAATCACATACAAATCATTACATTATAGACAAGTATCAGCTGAGCTCTCCTCTCTTTTCTGTTGCTTTAGAGGGAGGCGTTCTTGTGGGTTATTTATCATATTTGTGTTATATTTGGCAGGCCGAATGGGAGCAGGAGAAAAGAAAAATGCTTGCAACGTACAGTACAGACGGCCCTTTGGGTGTGCAGTCCTCAGCATTGCAGATCTACTGGCAGGAGACTCAAAGGATGACCTTATCTTAAAAGTATACATGTAAGAAATTGTTTCCTTTTAATTTTTCAAGATGTTTGGAGTCCATTTATATAAGTCTGTACCAAGAAGCAGAGACTTTAACTTAGTGCAAGTGAAGGGGTTTAGGCCATTACTGTATATTTTAGATCTGGTCAAAAAATAGGGAGAGGGTTTCATACAAAATTCTGAATTTTTCACCATTTTTTGTTGCAGTTTAAAAAAATTCCGTCAGCTCTTCATGTTTCTTTTTTCAGAAATAAAATATGTTTAAAAACTTGGACAATTAAACAAAAGTCAGAAAATATGTGAGTTAAGCTTGCACGTGCTACTTTAATCTGGCCCTGATTGGATACAATTATGAAATCGTACAATGGGAAATCATAACATTTTTCTACAGACAGAGGCCTTGACCAGAAAAGTACTCAGGCAAACAGTAGCCTTGTTATGTTTCCAAGATCAAGGCCTATGTAAATTAATTCACTGTGTTTTACAAGAAAACAGTGAGCAATTCACTGCACATCCTCACTGCTATGGAGTTTTCGATATACAGATAAGCCATGCTTTCATTTAGAGCGTAAACCTCTTTAGTTGCACTCCTTAAAACTTTGCAAACGCTTCCTGAAAAATGCACTTTGCTTTCGGTAGGGTGTGATTTTTCATCTTCCATAGTTGATATTCCTACATACTTCCATTCCCTGTCAAATTTTACTTTCTCCCATAGATTTTCAGAGTCAAAGGTTATTTTTGATAATCATGAAGATGTATTTTGTCATTCTCTCCACTCGTACTCCAGAATAGCTCAATTGTTTTTGCTCCAAGTCTCCAAAATTGTCTTTTGGGAAAAGACTAGAATTGGAAAACTTGAGTTTGAGAGATGCAAGTTTCAGAAAGTTTTAAAAGCCATTGAAAATAGGAGGTTAGAATGGAAAAGCTTAACCAACATTAATTCGAGCAATATCTCTGCCTACCTTTATATGGCAATGTGAAGTCTTTGTGGGGCCTTTTTAAAGTGCCTTGTACTACCCAGGTATTTGCCAGGAGTAGTTTATTACTCCAGAAGGAAGCAGGAGGATCAATCATTTATATGTAATAATGCAAAACAATTACAGAACCATAACAGCAAAAAGTGTAAAATATGAACAAGGCAGTAAATGCAAAAGACTGGAAAACCAAAACATCTCACTCAACATCTAATTATTCTAAATGCATAGATTTATTAAATGACCAATGAGATTTGCTCTGATGTTAGATAGGAAGCAAGTTCAATTTCCTGCATGTGGTGACACAGACCATAGAATTCCCTGCTGACCCTGGGCTTGAGAATTTAAGAAATATTTTGTGGAACAATCTATTCTCAAGGTATAAACTTTGATACACTAGTCAGACACTTAAGGGACTCCTGTTCCAGTGAGGGTTAGTCATTAGTCTTGAAGGCACTTCAGTTTCTAAAATGCAGCCTGTCACCTGTCTTGTATTCCCTACGGTGCTGAATTAGACCTACTGGAAACAGTGCATCCGCCAGCGATTTAGTATGATGGTAGAGAGGTGTCTGACATTTTATTTTACTTAAATTTTCTGTCATCTAGATTAAAGTGCTCTCTGTTGGATACCACAGACTGTTAAAGGTATATATTGGACAGCGGAATTTTACTTTCCAAGTCGGTGGCTGGTTTAAAAATAAAATAAAAAATATGGCCTTAGTGCTTCAATTCAGATAAAACAGGACAGATTTAATACTGAGATTAACTAGTAAAAATGCTTTAAAAATATCTGTTTAGTATTTCTCAAATTGTGGTCAGATCGTGGAATTCGAACATTTTTAGTTAACACAGCTGGAATAGTGTATTTTAAAGTTGTGACAAGACTCTTTTGCACTTACGGCATGATTTAATCTATAATAATGGCTTTCTCCTATAGGCAGCCTTCTGTTTTAAGTAACCACTTTAAAGTAGCCCTATGAGACTAAGAACATAATTTCCTTTGTCCTTTAGTTAATCACTAGCCCTACCAGGTGTCCTGTTTCTGCTGAACTCTTGAGTGGTTGCATTAGGCAGGTTTCACCATAATTTAGAGCTGAAGAAGAGATGGATACACGAGTAGCTCAGCAGTAGCTGAATTATTGAGTACCACCCAGGTTGCTCTTCCCGTCACGTTTTCCCATGCATTGTGAACATTCCTTTGGTGACATCCTCAACCAGTGGATGTGAGCACTGCCATGATACTGCTCCCTGTTGTGGCAAGCTGTTTCCCTGGGCATCATGCCAAAACCCACATTGTGCCAGCAATATGACCTGTTGATTTGAATAAATCTTTTGCTCCTAGTTTGGTGAGCAAAAGAGCATTTATTTGGAGAGGCCAGTTAAGTTTGTTATACATCTGACAACTGTCACCTCTCATTTCAGATTTAAGGGTGTTATCATTTTCATACTGTAGGTGCAACACAGAGAGTGACTGGTATCAGATCCATGAAAACATCATCAAAAAGCTAAATGCTCGTTACAACCTGACAGGCTCCAATGCTGGTGAGTGTATGTTACAAAATATTCTATTGCATTATTATTTTAAGTCTTGTTTTCTTCTTGAAGGCTTTATGACTATTATTTTCCGCACATGAAAAAGGAGTCGTATTGTTACCATTGTTATATTGGCTAAAAACTTGAGAGGTGCATATCCTGCCTTTCATTTGCAACTTGAAACCTAAAAGCACACCACTGCACTCACTTGCAAATGCAACTATTCAGTAATTTTTATTCTGAAGGGGGACCAAGTTGCTGTGAAATCTGGATTACAATCAAGTCTCTAGATCTGTGGTTCCCAGTCTTTTTGGCTCAAGAGCCACAGATACCATTTTTACAACCCAGAAGGGCCACCAGGTTCTGCTAGCAGCTTCCTCTACCATTCTGCTGCAGCCAGACAAAAGATGTTCAGCAAAGAGGTTGCCTCCTCATTGATTTCCCATCTGCCTGGCTACAGCATGGAAACCCTATGCATCCTATAGGTCATGGGGTCTCTGGGCAGCGTCTCTTCTGCAGCCAAGAGGAGAAGATAAGTGATCCCCTCCCTCTAACTCCAGCAGGCACCCCAGCTCCTATGGATCTAGGTGGAGTGCTTTGTTGTGCTCCCTGCTACAAATGAGAGCAATGATCTTCCATCACCTTGGCTGCAGCAAGAAGCAGAAGAAGATCATTTAGTCCCACGGAAACACGGTCTGCCTAGGCCCTTGGTCAGCAGCTCCTTTCTGCAATCAGCAGGAGGGGAGCCGTGGGTCACTTTGAAAGCCCCCCCACGACTACAGGTTGGGAACCACAGATCTAGATGGTACAGTTATCATATATAAGGCATGAGTTGGTGTTTGATATCTAACTGGATGTATTGCTGGTCAAGTAATACTGCTGATGTTGAATTAGAAATGGAAATCCGATCATGTTGCAGGTATTGTCTCATTATGTTCTGTGACAAAGTTAACAGAATCTCTTGCTGACTAGGTCAGATTCAGACCTTCTGTGGGCATTTAAAGCTTTTACTATGCTTCCATAACCAGCATCCATGGTTGTCATCAGAACGGATAAAGTGTGGGAAAGCAATAACCAATGATAAGCACAGAGACGGCTGGCCTAGTGGTCTTGTAACAGTGCTCTGTATTGCTATACAGGAAATTGTCAGATTTCCATGCTTCCTGTAACTGGCAATTTTTCAATCACTATACTCCAGGAAAGCAATCAGATCTTTTCTAGCTGGAAACATGGGTACATCTACAGTGCAGTTAAAATCCTGTGTCTGCTCATGCAGCCTGACTCAGGCTTCTGGGGCTCTGGCTGTGAGGCTGTTTCACTGCCATGTAGTTTCAAGCTCAGGCCGGAGCCCAAGTTCTGGGACCCTCCCACCTCAGAGGGTACCAAAGCCCAGGCCCCAGCTCAGATCTCTACATCATAATGGAATGGCCTCACAGCCTGAGCCACACAAACCCAGGTGTCTAATTGCAATGAAAATCTACCCATAGACTCATACTCACAACAACATAGGGCTTATCTGCACAGGGAGTAATGTGCTTTATAGGAGTGTGAGTCCTAAAGTGCACTGATCTGTATAGTCACTGCTCCCTAGTGCACTTTAAGGAAGTTCGGCAGTCACCACTTTTACAGTGTCCTAGGGAGCCTTTAATGCATATCAGCAGGGTCTATATGGAGCAGTTAATGTGCAGCTCTTTAGAGCACTTTAGGAATCATACTTCTTTAAAGCACACTGCCTGCTTGTACGCATCTTGTACGCCTTTGTTTTTGCTGTCAAATACTGTTTCTTCCACTTTGTCCAGAATATTCATTCTTTGAAATTTAAACATAGAATAAACTCAGATGAGTTAATTTTCAACTTAATGTTAAATTTCATTGCAATTTTTGTCACTTGACTTTGTAAACCCATAAACTGAGTAGATTAGATGGGCCTGTACAGTTCAGTTAATTTGATTTGTGAATATGAATCTTGTATTGAAAAAGTACATGAACCATAGTTTTCAGCAAGGTGTAAGGGGGGGAAAAACCTACTCATTTCATTTTTAAACATTCAAATTTATTGTATTTAACTTACACTAATTAAGGCTCCATAATTTAATATGAAGCCAGCTTGCCAAAGCTATTGCTTTTTGTTTAAAGAGTGTTGCAAGGGTATTATGATGCAAAAAGAAAGTTGTTTATGAATTCAGTATATATAAAAAGAAATCTACTTTCTGGATCCCCCAAACACTGAGCATCACCCCTTTTTGGAGGAAGAATTAAAAAATGGTAGTGTTTGCTGTGATCCTGGGCAATTTGTATGTAGGATGGTGAGCTAGAATGTGAGCCACATAGTGGGGGAGAAAGAAAGAAAGAAATATATACTATTGGTACAAATGTGAATGCCTCCTACTTGTTAGTCAAACTTCGCTGGAAGGTTTTAGTCTCCAAACAAAATTACCCAGGTATATTTCTGTGGTAAACCCTTCTAATTGTTCATGCATTTAATATTGTGATGTGTACTAACCCTCTATGTTTCTGGAGTGGGTACACTTTAAATACCAGGGTTTGTTCAGCTGCCAATAAAAGTAAAAATAATTCACTTTTTCTCAGTCTCCTTTGTGAGAGAGCAGCAATTTGCATTTCACATCAGAGTCTGCCAACAGGGCAGGAAAGAAATATCTATCACTGCTAAAGTAGAAATTACTAGCACCACCTACTGGAAGAAACTGTTGAACTGAAATGGAAGTTCCTCTGAGCTATGAATATACAAATTAGCTTGAAAGAACCCACAGGTCTTGCTCTTTGTTTGAATTATTTCATTTTAAAATGTTTGCAAATATGTGACAAATTTTGACTGTTAAAAGTAGTAACCATAATATCATGATACATAAGTTACTGGAAAAGAGTGACACTTGGAAAATTGTACACAATGTAGTTGTAGCCCTGTTGGTCGCAGGATATTAGAAAGACCAAGCGTGTGAGGTAATAAATTTATGGGGCCAACTTCTGTTTGGTGAGAGAGACGAGCTTTCAAGATACAGAACTCTTCTTCATGTCTAAGAAAGATACTGCATTGTCTCTTTACTCATCAGATTTTGGAAAAATAACGGCTTACGTATTCTCAGTGTCTTTTAAAGCTTTAAATGATCATCATAATAAAAATACAACTTTCTGGGGTGAGAAAACCCAACTTGTCTTTATAAGTCTTCATTTAATAAAATACAGAATTTACTCATTTTAGGTTATATTTACAATATTATAGAGTAAGCCAGTCACTACACCTGTAGATAAGATTGCCTCACACTTTGTTTTAAACCTCTGTTTTCAGTTGGTCTTTGCCATTCTTTGGCCATTCATATTGAAGTTTTCCATGCTTGATTTCTCTGATTCAGACTCAGAAAGGTGAAAATGGTTCAGGGCTAATAGAAAAATTCATAATTCTGACTTTTTTTTTTAACCCAGTTTCTTGGAAGAGATCTATTGCTTCCATGTTTTGCGACAAGAATTTGAAATTGGGTATATGAGTACTGCTTTTCAGGTACCAGAATGAGGAATAGAAGTTGTTTTTCTAATAGCTATGGTAATGCCAAAAGTACAGTTGTGAATACATTGTCTGCTGCATTGTGCAGTGTGACCATCTTATTGCAAGTTATGCATACCAGCCAGTTGAAATAATTGCAAATACATTTTACAGTTAAGCAAGTTGACAGAAGTGTTTTCCTAATCTGTTTTAGACCAGTTCTGCTAACAATTGCACTAGTGAAAAATTCAATAGATGGCATACTCCTATTCAGTATTCAAAGCTTCAGTGCTCTTGTTCTAATCTGAAAATCCAGTCATATTATTGGACCTTCTCCTGTAATCCTTATTCACATGAGTAGTCTGCTTGATTTAAGTATAACTACTTGCGTGATTGTGGTGGATGGAGCAGGCCCTTTATATAGCTACTCTGTTTAGGAGTATTGTGAATATTCAAGGGACTGAAGTTTTTCCAGACATCCTAGTTCAGACTCAAGAGCCTTATCTACAAAGTGCCCTGGTATGTTTGTATCCCAGATCATAGTTTAGCCCTGCAAAGAAGTATGCACGCACATGCACACACATGCGTGCACACATTCTCCAGTCATGTGTCTTGTTACATCTCTATACACTTTTGAGGAAAAACAGATTTACTGTTTTAAGACATGATCCAATATGCACTTAGGGGAGTAACGAAACTCATAGTATTGAGTGTAATTGGACGATCAGAAAATTGTCAGCCTGAAAAATTGTAGGGTTATGACTTTGCATCACAATACAACTTAACCTATTTGTTTACTCAGATATATTGTAGTTGATATTCTAGTCTCATGAAGTAATGTGGCTCAGATGTAATTATCTGTGTGTCCCAGAAGATCTTTAGTGGATTTGGATAATACAATTGTGTGAATTTTAAGACACTGGAGGACATGAACTTGTTTCAGATAACAGGAAGGTTTGGTAACTAAAGCCTGAAAGATTGATGATCAGCTGTGCTTTGAGAAATCTATGATGTGTTTGGGGGATAAGGGTGAAAAGAAGATTGGGACATATAATTCAAACAAGCATGATGTCATTCTCAGTAGAGTATTCAGTAGCTACAGTAATAGTAAATTATGAAATTTTATTTCCTTCACGTTAACTAATGAAATTAATTCCTCTGTGATGTCTAGCAGCCAGGAAGTTTTTTTGAAGAGATTGATAATGCTCAGATAGTTTTGCTGACACCACATGGAAAATATTGTTGTTGCACTACTGTATGTGGAATATTATATGGATTCTGTAATCTTTTCCTTCCAAAAGCTTGAATGACAAGTTTTAAATCTTTCCCACTATCCACTCAACCAGAGTTTGAAGTCTTATACTTATCATTCTTGCATCTCTAGCTGAAGTCTGCACTATATGCTGATGGCTGGCCAGCTCACATATAGTCAGTTTTTTGTTAGTGATAGTCGTGAGATGAAAATAAAAAATACTGGGAAATTCTGTTTCTGAATTACTGAATAGATATATGTAACAGGATTTCCATTCATTAACTATATAAGGCTATGTCTACACTTACACTTTAAATCAAATTAATGATGATTAATTCAATTTAAAGTATTGCATGGCTACACTAGCTTTCCTTAGTTTGAAATAAGGACTTCCCTCAACTCAGAATAAGGAAAGGTCATTTCAAAATTATAAAACCTTCCTTAAATTTGAAACAGTTAAATTGAATTTATTAGTTCAATTTAACCCAGTATAGCTGTGTTAAGTCAAACTAACTGTTAGTTCAAATTAACACTTTTTGCCTTCTTCCTCCCAGGGCGCCTTCCTCTTTCTATATATTGGGAGGGGGCATGGCCCTTCTTGGGGGCCACATTGCCACACCTCCCATAGTGCCCCTCTCTTAAATTGAACTAGCAAATTCTGTCCATGGACATGCTAGTTCGACTTCGGTTTCCAGTGGAGCCATGTTAATTCAATTTAACTTAATTTGATTTAATGATTACTAATTCAATTTAATTAGTTTGATTTAAGTTAATTCAATTTAACAATCGAAGAGTAGACATAGTGTAAGACAACATATACATTGCCAGGCCCTCAGACTTCTTTTCAGTACAAATGTGGACAGAAAGCCAACATAAGCAGCCTGGTGGAGATTTCCCTTGACCCAAGACCCCATTTTAGTCTCTTTACTTTCTGCATAACACTTTGCCTTGCCACCTTCATGTAGACTAATTTTCAGAGTGAACTGGCAGTTTTTCTGTGTTCAAAAACTTAGTTATTTTTCTCATCTGAAAAGAGAGAAATCCAGATTAAAAAAATACAATTTGACTGTGTGCAAGAGCTTCCACCTGCCTCTCTTGAGTGCACCCTGCTCTGGCCAGTATGTGCTTGCAATTACTCAGGTTTTCTGAGGAGGAGGGGCGGCACCCACCTCTCATTGGCAGCCCTTCCCCACCAATGGTTTTCTTGGCTGGTCTTGAGTGACTCAACCCTTTGGCCAAGTCATACACATCAACGCTCACCTTCCAAAATATAGTTGCTAGCTCTTTTCACAGCATTAATATAGAGCTGTAGCACCAAGTCTTCCTGCTTGAAAACACCGCCTTCTTCAGTAACCCAACAGGGGGCCCTTTGGTGTCAAAGATGAGCCCCTTTTGGATTGCTGAAGAAAGCATTGCCTCCAGCTAGGAAGCCTTGGCTTTCAGGAGCACTCCCTAGACTCAGTCTATAACTAGACCAGCAGGGCCCATTACAGTACCCCCACCTGGTCTAACTAAATTATGTGCTCAGTCCCTTTGACTGCCTACATTAATCTGTCTATGATCCTAATGCTCTTAGAGCTCCATGCAGCAACTGAATAATTTTACTTCGCTTCTTCCTTTTATATGGCCCTGCCAGCGTCTGACTGGCCACTCAGCTCCTATAGACTGCTTGGATGATTTCGCCTCTTCTCTGTTCTGGGGAATGATGATGGAAGCCTGTGAAGCCTCCAGCAGGGGGCCTGGATCTAGTCCATCCTTTCACAAATTCCTCAGAAACTAGATATAAATATCAAATTCTCCTTCGGGTAGTCTCCCTGTGGCTGTTCTGCCTAAGATGTGGCATGTCTTTGTGACATGGACTGGCAAAGTTTCTAGCAGTGCTCATCCAGGTTGTGTGGGTGCTGAGGGACTGTCTGGTGCTGCTCAAGCACCCATCTGCACACAAGCAACTGGTGTGTCCCTCCACCACCCCCACAGTTCTTTCTCAACCGTCTGTAGCAATGGCCAGAGATAAGTTGTTCTCCTTAGCTTACTATCTGAAGATTTTAATTTCCTCATTAATTAATAGCTCATCCCTAGTTTATCTTTCTCTTTTTCCCAATTTTTCTCTGTTGTGGAGGGGGGAAAAAAAGGATGTTTTCAGTTGCTTCACCCTTTCTGGGTTCCTTGGGATTCAAGTGGTGTGAAGCCTGCCTGAAGCTCTTATTCATGGAGCATTCTCTAAAACTCTCATCTGACCTGGAAAGACTGAGGCAGGCTCTCCAGCTATTGCAGCCTCAAAGAATCATCTTACTCCTCCGCACGCTTCATCTAAGAGAAGAAGATTACTGTCACTTCATGATTTTAAACTGTACAGAAGAGGCTCATGTTTTCTCTGATACCTGAAAGAAAATGTCCCTTAAAAGGTTCGTCTCCATACCTCCAGACACAGAGACATGGAAAGTCACTTGAGAATAGTGGCTCCAAAACCTCCAATAACAGTGTCTTCAACAGCACCAGTGACATCTTCAGTGCCTATGACAGCCTCAGCACTGACATCAGGTCAGGCAACTTCCATGCCAACAATGCAATCTTCAGCATCATCATCAACTCGACCTTTTAGTGCCAACAACTTCCATACAACTTACTGGCATCTTGGCAGCAACACACACAGTGGCACCATTAGGTTTACCCAACAGCACCGCATTGTGCTGCACTGAAAACGGTACCTACAGCACCACATCTTCACCTCAAACGGCACAGCACAAACACACAAAGTGCAAACATCATAATTCTGATGAGGACGACCACCAAGCCTCTTCCTCAGCCTCTTACAGTATCAAAGGATCTCCCACACAACTGTCTCGTGCTGAAACAATATCACCAATCCCATTGTTGAGCAATGATGAGGATCCCAGAGCAACTTTTCCACTTTCACTACAATTCCCTTAGTCTCAAGGACACAGACCTCAAATGCCACACAAGTTGCCACCTTATCCCTGGTATTCTCTGCTCTGGTTTGTTCCCCTCTTGTCTCATATCAATCACACTGACTTCACTGGAACTCTTGGCCTCACTGTTCGACTTCCTCCTTCAAACTGTCTACCTCTAAAACCATACAAACCTCCACCCAAACCAATTCTTACAGCAGAAACAGAACCTGAGGAGGTCATGGAAGAAAGAGATGAACTGGAGCCACCATCTCCTCCCCACAACTCATCATCTTTACCTGAGGAAGCAATTATTCCTTCACCTCCCACTACTGCTGATGACTTTAGACAGTTTCAGAATCTGTTCTGTTGGATGACAGAATCACTTGAGATACCCATACTGGATGTTCCCGAATCCTACCACGTGTTTCTAAAAATCTTACAAATGAAATCATCCACTATGATCGCTCTGCTTGTGGATGATGCACTAACAGATCCCACAGATAGCTGGCAAACTCCAGCCACAATTCTACCTACCTCTAGAAAAGCCAATAAGAAGTACTACATTCCTAATATGGGCTCTAAATAGCTTTTCAACCACCCTCCACCAGATTTGCTGATAGTAGAGATCTCCAGCCAGCAACACAAATAAAAGTACAGTAGATCAATTCTGTTTGACAAGGAGGATAAAAATATGGATCTGCTAGGAAGAATGGTTTATACCTCCTCCACTCTTCCAACTGAGGGTTGTGAGCTATTTTGCACTTCTGGGAAGTTATGATCACAACTACTGCATAAAGTTTGCAAGTTTTATTGAACATATACCAGAAGATAAAAGACAACAGTTCCATACAATAATTAAGAGAGAAAATAGTAACTAGAACACCATTCCAAGCAGCACTGGACATGGCTGACACCACTGACCGCACAATAGCCACAGGGGTAGTACTGTACAGAGCCTCCTGGTTACATTCTGCTGACCTCCCAAGGCAGCTCCAGATGATAATAAAGGACCTGCCTTTCAACAACAGAAAATTATTCTCAGACAAGATTGATAAGATAATGCATTCTTCCAAAGATTCCTGAGCCACTCTACGAAGCTTTGAGATCTATACCCTGTTACTAGATGAGGGCCGTTCCTCTATCAGCCATGCTACTCAAGGTACCAATTCCAATCCCAACCAAGGTCACAGTACAGATGACAGAACCAGCAAACACACAATAGACAACTCTCACAATGTTAGAAGGAGCCATCCAACCAATTGTCGACATCCAAGGCACCTCCTCCAACCCGAAATTTGAGATTCTGGTTGATGATTAGCAAGACCACCCCCTTGCCATGGTCCTAGAGCCATATCAACTGATCCTGTTTAAGAACCATCTACACCACTTCTACAATTTCTGGGCAGCTATCACCATTGACAAATGGCTCCTAGACACCATCAGGTTTGGTTATACCATTCAATTCATATCAAGATCCACCTTCCACTGTCATTCCCTGTCCCTCTTTAGAGACACCACTAACAGACAATTCCTACAATAGGAGGTTTCTCACCTCTTCCTAGTAGATGCAACAGAAAGGGTACCTCATTAACAAGGGTAAAGGCTTCTATTATCCATATTTCCTAACAAAAAAGAAATCTGGATGCTGGTGACCAATCCTCAGCCTCAGGAAATTAAACAAGTTCATAAAATGCCAAAAATTTAAGATTGTCATCCTCTGTACAATCATCCCAGCTCCAGGATGGGAGAACTTGATCATGGCCCTCTATCTGCAAAATTCATATTTCCATTCACCTAGCCCACAGAAAATATCTTAGATTCATGGCAGATAATACTCATTATCAATACATTGTTCTACTCTTTGGTCTCTCCACAGCTGCATGCGTCTTCTCAAAGACACTCTTTCATCGCTGCCCACTTATGCAAACAAGGAGTTTACACTTTTTTCTTATCTCAGCGATTGTTTGATAAGAGCCTCCAATCAAACGCTGGCCTCCCGATCAGTCAACCTGAAGACATCGCTCTTCCAAAAACTTGGACTAGTGATAAACTTAAAAAAAATCCATGCTGAAATCCTTATGAACAATGAAGTTTATAAGAGCGCTTCTAAATTCACAGCTGACAAGAGCCTTCCTTCTAGGCTAACAGTTGGCTACAATCATAGAACTGACAAATCTTGCCATGCAAGTGCCAACAGTCAGCAACAGAAGTTGTTGGCAACTATTAAGTCATATATCTTGGACCACTTTCATGGTGAGAAATGTCAGACTGCACATAAGACCCCTATAATGCTGGCTTGCTAAGGTGTACAGAACTTAATACCATTCAATTCGCAAGGTAATTTCCATACCACTAGAAGTAAAAAGATATATATATATATATATATATATATATAAAAATAAAAAATTCCCCCCTCACCCCTATGGGTGGTATGTGTCTTCCTGAACCTTGGGTCCTCTACAAGAAGCCTGGGAGTTTGAGGGTTCTGCGCAGTATCTTAGCTGTTCTTAGCACTGCACTTTTCTGGACAGAGAGCTCTGATGTTGTTCCTGGGATCTGTTGGAGCCACTCTTCCAGCTTAGGAGTCACAGCCCCGAGTGCTCCTACCACCACTGGGACCACTTTGGCCATTACTTTCCACATCCTCTCTAGTTCCTCTTTCAGGCCCTGGTACTTTTCCAGCTTCTCATACTCCTTCTTCCTGATGTTGCTGTCACTTGGCACTGCTACAGCTATCACCACCACTGTCTTCTGGTCCTTGTCTATTACCATGATGTCTGGTTGATTGGCCAGTACTTGCCTGTCCGTCTGGATCTGGAAGTCCCACAGAATCTTAGCCCTGTTATTCTCCATGAGCTTCTGTGGAATCTCCCATCTGGTCTTGGGAGGGTCTAGCCCATACACTGTGCAGATGTTCCTGTACACAATGCCAACTATTTGGTTGTGCCGTTCAGTGTATGCTGTTCCTACCTGCATCTTACATCCTGCCACTATGTGTTGGACTGTCTCTGAGGCTTCTCTGCACAGTCTGCACCTTGGGTCCTGTCTAGTGTGGTAGACCCCTGCTTCAATATATATATCAAATCCCGGTTAGTAGTTGTCTACCTTCCCAGTAGGGGTCCTTGGGCGAAAGACCCCCTAACGCCTCACTTGCCTACCTCGAATATGAAAGTGACATGAACTAGGAGAGTCATGCCGGCTCGGAAGTCGCCCTGATTAACAAGGTCTACGTCAGATGTTGGGGAACCAGGACAATCTGACGATAAGTGGGCTAGTGGAACAAACCATGCATGGACGAGACAAGAGAACCTGGAATTGATGGAATGCTACTACAACAGTAGACCTAATGAGAGGGGATATATGAAATGTATGGGGGAACTATGGATGGACAAAAGACCTACATCCACAGTAACTGAGAAACAGCTAGTTACCCAACGCTTCAACATAGTAAAGAGGCAGCTGCTCTCACAACTGGAGATAGACCAACTCCACGTTACATCCCGGACTCAAGAAGAAGACCCAGAAGAACAACTAGATGTGCCGCCACCACCTGAAGCTGGAACTTCACTGCCACCCCCTCCATTACAGAGCACAGCTGCTGATATGAGGCATAAGATCATGGATAAACTAGCTACAGTCAACCCTCGAGACTGATTACCAAGGCTCGTTGGAGAAGTACCACCAGCTAGTATGCTAGAAGATGACAATAGAGCCCTAATGACAATTCCTACTACCGCCATAACTCAAACCAATGAACTGGTATATGCTACAGCCTCTGTAATCCTGGAGGTGCTTGGCTACACGATCAAAAAGAACAGCAGTACATACCCCCCCCCCCCGGAAAATGAGGTTGGAGAATAAGATCAAGGCAACCCGGAGGGAAGTTAGTCAGCTGGTGGAACTACAGAAGGGTGTAGAGATTAAGGATAAGACTCGGCTACTGAAAAAATACAAGGGCCTGACTCCATCTGAAGCCCTAGAGACTGCTCAACAAAGGCTCACAGCACTGGCTACCAGGCTAAGGAGATACATTAGAGAAGCAGAGGCCAAAAAGATAAATGCCCTGTTCTCCAAAGAACCATCCAAGGTGTACTCCCAACTGCAGTGCAACAACACAATAACAGCAGAGCCACCAACAGCAGAAACTGAACAGTACTGGAAGAACATATGGGAGAAAGAGAAGACTCATAACACCAGTGCAAAGTGGCTGCAGGACCTGAGAAGAGACCACAGCAATCTCCCAGAACAGGAACCAGTCTCCATCACAGTAGCAGACATCCAACAGCGGGTCAAGAACATGAAGAGCTGGACAGCACCTGGCCCGGACATGATCCACACCTACTGGCTAAAGAAACTAACAGCAGTGCATGAACGCCTAGCAGCACAGATGAACCAGCTGCTAGCAGCAGGCTCCCACCCAGACTGGCTAACACAAGGAAGGATAGTGCTGATTATGAAAGACCCCCACAAGGGAACAGCACTGTCCAACTACCGGCCAATAACCTGCCTCCCCACAACATGGAAAGTCCTATCTGGCATCGTAGCCGCCAAGCTACAGGACCACATGGGCCAGTACCTGAGCACAGCTCAGAAAGGCATTGGGAACAACACCAGAGGCTCAAAACACCAGTTGCTCATAGATAGAGCAGTCACCCAAGACTCAAACTCTAGGCAGACCAATCTGAGCACAGCCTGGATTGACTACAGGAAAGCCTACGACTCAATGCCTCACACATGGATCTGTGAATGTCTGGCGCTATACAAAGTCAACAGGACACTAAGGACCTTCCTCAAGAACTCAATGGGATTGTGGAAGACAACACTGGAAGTCAACTCAAGACAGCTTGCAAAAGTGACCATCAAGTGCGGCATATACCAAGGTGATGTGCTGTCCCCGCTGCTGTTCTGCATTGGCTTGAACCCCCTCAGCCAGATAATCACAAGGACTGGATATGGATACAAGTTCAAGAGTGGAACTACCATTAGCCACCTCCTCTACATGGATGACATCAAGCTGCATGCTAAGTATGAGCAAGACATCGACTCGCTAATCCACCTGACACAGATCTACAGTGAGGATATTGGGATGTCATTTGGACTGGAGAAGTGTGGCCGGATGGTAGTAAAGAGAGGGAAGGTAGTCAAGACTGATAGGGTGGAACTACCAGCAGGCCACATAGGAGACATACAGACCAGCTACAAGTACCTTGGCATCCCACAGTCACATGGGGACCACGATGAGGAGGCAAGGAAGACAGCAACATCCAAGTACCACCAAAGGATAAGACAGGTCCTGAAGAGCCAGCTCAATGGGAAGAACAAGATCCACGCCATCAACAGGTACGCCCTGCCAGTCATCAGATACCCTGCCGGTATAGTGATCTGGCCAAAGGAGGACATGGAGGCTGCCGATGTGAAGACCCGGAAGCTCCTCACAATGTACGGAGGTTTCCACCCCAAATCCAACACCCAGAGACTGTACACCAGCCAGAAAGAAGGCGGGCGGGGTTTGGTGAGTGTCAAAGCCACTGTCCTGGACGAAACCCAGAGCATCCAGGAGTACATCAGTAAGATGGCACCTAAAGATGAGCTGCTGAGAGAATGCCTGAGGCAGTAGCAGCAGACATGGGAGGAAGATCAAGCAGAAGAAGTGCCATGGCAAGACAAGACCCTGCATGGGATGTACCATCAACAGATAGCTGAGGTGGCTGACACTGGGAAATCCTACCAGTGGCTGGAAAGGGCTGGACTAAAAGACAGCACTGAGGCACTGATCATAGCAGCACAAGAACAGGCACTGAGCACCAGATCCATTGAAGCAGGGGTCTACCACACTAGACAGGACCCAAGGTGCAGACTGTGCAGAGAAGCCTCAGAGACATTCCAACACATAGTGGCAGGATGTAAGATGCAGGCAGGAACAGCATACACTGAATGGCACAACCAAGTAGCTGGCATTGTGTACAGGAACATCTGCACAGTGTATGGACTTAGACCCTCCCAAGACCAGATGGGAGATTCCACAGAAGGTCGTGGAGAATAACAGGGCTAAGATTCTGTGGGACTTCCAGATCCAGACGGACAGGCAAGTACTGGCCAATCAACCAGACATCATGGTAATAGACAAGGACCAGAAGACAGTGGTGGTGATAGCTGTAGCAGTGCCAAGTGACAGCAACATCAGGAAGAAGGAGTAAGAGAAGCTGGAGAAGTACCAGGGCCTGAAAGAGGAACTAGAGAGGATGTGGAAAGTAAAGGCCAAAGTGGTCCCAGTGGTGGTAGGAGCACTCGGGGCTGTGACTCCTAAGCTGGAAGAGTGGCTCCAACAGATCCCAGGAACAACATCAGAGCTCTCTGTCCCAGAAGAGTGCAGTGCTAGGAACAGCTAAGATACTGCACAGAACCCTCAAACTCCCAGGCCTCTTGTAGAGGACCCAAGGTTGAGAAAGACACACACCACCCATAGGGGTGAGAGGGGATTTTTTTTTCTTTAATATATCTATATATATCATGACCATGTCTAGGGATGCTGCTGTCATGGGATATACACTTGCAACATCATATGACCCAGGGCAAATGGTCTTGCTAGGAAACATTTCTCCCCATTAACGTTTTAGAACTGCATGCTGTTCCCAATGCCTGTTCCCATTACCAAGCTCTTATCGTTCATCAATACATAAAAATCATGACAGACAACATGGTCTTCATGTTCCAAATAAACAGACAAGGGGTAGCACAATCCAGACCCTTTTGTATCGAGGTCATAAAGCTATGGAACTGGTGCTTCAAAATTATGTCATGATTTCTGCTTCATATCTCCCAAGGGCATACACAACACTACTGCCAACTTCCTCAGCAGGTCTTTTATCCAGGATCACCACTGGGAAATATATCCAGACATACTGGACGGTACATTCCAACAGTGGGGATGCCCAGTCATGGACTTTTCACCATGTTTGACAACTGCAAATAGTCAACTTTCTGCTCCAGGGCAGCCACTGGTAAGGGATCCCTGGGACATGCATTTCTCCTCCCATGGAACAAAAGTTTACTTTATGGCTTTCCTCCTATTCCTTTAATTCCCCTGGTTTTACTGAAAATTGGCCATGAAGTGACAACAATCCTAATGCTAGTGCCAGGATGGCCCAGACAACCCTGGTACACCTACCTGATGGAAATGTCAGTGAAACTACCACTGACCCTTCCAATTTTAGAGAACCTATTGACTCAACACAGGGGCCACGTGACTCACCCGGGCCTCAAGAGACTATACTTGATGACCTGGAACCTTGTTTGTTCCAGAAAGAGGAGCTATAGTGCTCAGAGAAAGTTCAGCACGTTCTCCTGAACAGCCAAAAACAATCCACTCATAGAACTTCTCTCCAGAAATGGAGAAGCGTCCATCAATGGTGCATCCAACAAAAGATCTCTCCAGTATCAGCCTGCATACCAATGATTTTGGAACATCATCTACACTTAACCCCTTTTTTTTTATCAACTCTATCAACGTTTATCTCATGGACATCACAGCTTTTCATAAGCAACCACAAGACACCTTCTCCTTTTCCCACCCAACGGTGAAAAGTTTCCTCATGGGCATACAGAATCTTTATCCTGAAATATGTCTAGCCATGCCAGTGTGGGACCTCAGCTTACTATTTAAAACCATCAGACTACCATTTCAATCAATAGTGATATGCTTTCTCACCCATCTGTCAATGAAAGTAGCTTTTCTGATCACCATTACCTCCACATGACATGTCAGCAAAATTGTGTCAGTCATGGCAACACCACCTTATACAACTTTTCATGTTAAGGTGACTATTAGACCCCACCCAAAATTCCTGCCAAAAGTTTCATCTGCTTTTCCATCTTAATCAAACTATCCATTTATCTGTTTTATGCCAAAACTTCATGCAAATCCACGTGATACTGCCCTGCATACCCTCAATGTCCAATAGGCCTTAACATTTTACTTAGAATGAACAAAAACATTTAGATCAGCTAAGAGACTATTCATCTGCATGACAAGAAGAAACAAAGGTGCTCCTATCTCCAAACAAAGACTTTCTAAAATGGATCTCCAGTTGTATGCACACATGCTACAACGTCTCCGGAATGTTACCAACAGACCATGTTAGAGATCACTCTGCAAGAGCAGTATCCTCATCAATAGCCTTTCTATGCAATGTAAAGCTGCCACCTGGGCATCTCTTTACACTTTCACTAAACACTGTGCTGTTGATCAGGCTTCAAAATCTGATGCAGTAATCAGATTATCAGTCCTTTCGACCTTACAAATCAATAACTCCAAAGTCCCTCTATCCTCATGAGGACACAACTTTGTAGTCACCTTAGATGAAGCACCCATAGGGATACTTTCTGAAGGAGTAACTGCAATTCTTTGAGGTGTATGTCCGCATGGATACTCCACTACCCACCCTCCTCCCCTCTCTACTTCAGAGTACAAGCCTTTCGCTCCCTGGTGGAGAAGGAACAGAAGGGGGAAACCGGTTGTGCATGTGCAGAGGGGGCGGCAAAGCAATGCGAGACAGCTCCTCAGTGCCTGTGTGACCTGCACGAGCAACACTAGAAACTTATCTCTTCCATGGCATGAGGATGTCCTGCAGCTTAGGTAGAGCACCCATAGGGGGACACACCTTGGAGAACTCCAGTTACTGCACAAGGTGAGTAACTTTTCTTTCTGCCACTGGTTTTGCATTTACCCCTTAGAATGGATATTACCAGTTCTTTGGCTAGGTTATTCTCAGGAACCTGAAGTTTGGTGTTCTTCATAAATTTTCACCCTAGCTTCTTGCAAAAGGGGGAAGGATCCTTTTTCTTTGTTTCCCCCATGTCACAGGCTGGGATAGAGCTGTAGTAACACTCTTGCCTGCATGGTGGGAACTGGGAGGAAAGTGAAAGAGCTTCATGGACAGACATCACTGGATATTAGCTTGCAATCTGCTAGTAATAACTTTCACAGTGCTAAAGTAACATAGGTAGCAGATTGCAGATCAGAACTCCTTCTCTGCATTAGCTCTGTGGCTGCTGTTAGGAATCAGTATGCTAGCCAAATATCTGGTGGTCTAACATCTGAATTCAGGCTCTAAAGATGAGGCCAAATAGCAACTTTACTTTTGATTGTGTTACTCATTGACTAATGTACAACTCCATATAGGTAAAGATGGTACAATCTCATCCTAAATAATTAAGGAAAAGCCATTTGTACTGATTGTTATGGAAGGGTTAAATATCTGAAAGTATTCTGATTGTAATCCACATCTTCCATTAAAAGTAGCAGATACTTTTTGTTTCAAATCTGGGCAGAAATTATTTGAAGGAAAGCAGACTCTATATGAGTAAACCATATTAATCCACATTCTCAGTTCTATGTGATGTACCAATGAAAATTACAATTACAGAACATCTGAAGAGATATTTCATATCTTTTTAGGAGTTTGCCTGAAGTTATGAATGTGAAGGCTCTAGTAAATCTGGAAAAGGAGACAAGACTTTACCATTGTTTTAAATACTAGTATACAGTGGTTTTGCTGGTGACAAGCATGGGGAGGGCATGTGCCCTGAGTCCCAGCGCCAGTATTTGAAATGCCCCCATGGCGGCAGCAGCCCGTTATGTGCAAAACAAACCAAAGTCTGGTTATAATTGAAAGTGATTTTAATATGGAAGAATAACATCTCAATTTATATTTCCAATTTTTAAATATTATTTTCCCTCTCACTGTAAGAACTTAAAACAATGTTTTATAGTAATATGGATTTACTTTCTGTTCTGGTTTTTGACTGTGAGAATATATTTTAAAGCACTCTTTTCTTTCCCAAAATATTGGATGTTTTCTGAATCCAAGTTTTCTATTCATTAATAAACAGTTACACGTGATCAGCTTTTTAAAAATTGAGATGGGACGGGATGAAAGGAAGGATAATCCAGTCACCAAAGCACTGGCTTTGGCAAGTAGGAAACCCAGAGTCAATTTCGCCTCTGCTACCTGCTTCCTGTCTGATCCCAGACACGGCTCTTAGTGTTTGTGTCTCAGTTCCCCATCTGTAAAATGGTGGTAATAGCGCTTTCCAACTTCACAGGAATATTGTGAGGTTAAGCATTCTGAAGATGGTGAGGCATTTAGACACTTCTGTGTTGGAGGCCATATAAGTACCTAAAATAAAGAGAAACAGAAGCAGAATAGATTTGATTTAACATTTGTCATCATAGATTTTAAATTTGCTTAATGCTTTCATTTATCAGTGTGAAATAACTCAGCAAGTTGAGATAGACTGTTATTTTCATATTTCTTCCTTTTGCAGACTAAATCCATCCAAATGTAGAAGACAGAAATGTACAGCATAGGATTAGAGAAGAAAGGTTCAACAGTTGTGCAGATGCCAACTTTGAGGCTCTAATAAAAGCCCCTTAAAATTCCTATGCGGTCAATGCAGTATTTTTGCTCTTTAGAGATAAGATGAGAGAGTACGCATACAGAACAGATTTTTTTCCTTACTAATGCCAAGAGGAAAAAATATCAGTTTAAATCCCATACAGATTAAATTACTGGAGTAGAAGATTATAAATTTCAGTAACTACTTTATAATTTTGGACTGCGTCAAAGGATTTTCACAGAAATAATATTTATGGGGGGGAACAGGGGGAGATCTTTCCTGTCTCAGTATTTAGGAATGCTCTTAATGAGATTTAAAATGGTGACACAACTTAATTGCATCTTATGGAGAAGCAGCATGTTATTTTGTGGTGGTAATACAATAACTACATAGTAACACTGTTTACAACAGAATTAACTATACCTTCATTTGAATTGATGGACAGACCTCAAAGTTTAAATCAAACAAAAATCTGAAGTTATAGGATTTTTCTCCCCCTCTCAGCTTCAGTAGGACTTCTTCCAAATTTTTTTTTTCCAGGCCTCTGGCACCATCTATCTTCAAAGCTGCATTGTGCAGATGAGGCTCTTCTTGGAACCTTCAAAAAAGTCCTTCATCTGCTTACATGAGTCTGGGGAGTACATAGTCCAAGACCAATGTGAGAAATGAATATGCAGGGACCAGAATTAGGCAGGACCCTGAAAATCATCTTTAAATATAGAAGAAGAGAAGAGAGAGGGGCAGGATGTGAGAGCTAAAAAGTGATGTGGCTTGCGCTGAAGGAGATAGCCGTGGTCTAGTAGGTTCAGTTGTGGAAGAGAGTACACCAACCCCAAATGTTAAAAGTTTGCTTTGACAGAGAGGGATGAGATTCAGATGGTTTTGGTTTTTGTTCTTTTTTTAAAGATGTCTTTTAAAGTACTCTTTTCATATGTGGTAAATTTAGCCCTTTCCCCAGGTAACTGTGCACTAACTTTATTTCTCCATTGTGGGCAAAATTAAACCATAAATTGGGTGATACTTTCTTATTTAGTCCTCAGTTGTCTGTTCAACAGTGAAATGAGATGAATCAGGAAGCTTA
The DNA here is from genome assembly GCA_007922195.1 of Podocnemis expansa. Classification (NCBI taxonomy): domain Eukaryota; kingdom Metazoa; phylum Chordata; order Testudines; family Podocnemididae; genus Podocnemis; species Podocnemis expansa. The sequence continues at coordinate 21,283,856 of ML682013.1, forward strand.
TCAGCAAGAGAATATATTAGAGAAATTATTGAAGTGTCATTCATTCTTGTCTAAAGCATTATTTCATAATGCTGTCAAAATCAGACAGAGGTGGGTGCATCTATTACACTGGCTCCTGGGCATTTTCCTCCTGTGCATCTCACTTTTAAGACAATTTTTTGCATGTGCACGCACACACATTTGTGTAGGTAAATTCTCAGCATTATGCCAATTTACTTTATTTTCTACCGCTCTTCAGTCTGGGCACCCTCTCATAACATATTAGTTGTTTCTCTTTTTGTTCATGAGGCCTTAACCAATGAGGTGATAGGTGTCCTCAGCTCCCACTGAAGTAGATAGGATATGGTGTTTTGGGTACCTTTAGTGATCTCATAGTAACCTAGGCTTATAAATTCCATTTTCAGATTGGTGAAGGAATTGTACTGGGTTTTGCAGCAGTCAAAGAAATTGTATAATTGATACAACTGAAAATCTGGAACTCGGTGCTAAATATATCAGCAAACCGAATCAGTGCCCATACAGAGGTTGCCTTCCCACCCCCAGATTATCCTCTAAATCAAAGACTTTTTTTTTGCCTGCCCTCTACCATCCACATAATCTCTGCCATCTCTTTCCCAGAAAAATTCTTATTAAACAGAGAAGCATTGTAATGTGATCTAAAGAATAACAGTTTCTTACTTTTCCAAACTGATGAGGGAAACTTGAATGTCTAACTTGAGGAGCCTTCTCTGGAAATATCCTGTTTTAAGTCCCTGCTATTTAAATTGGAGGACTGTTAATTTAAGCGCCTTCATTTAATTCAGTTTTGGTGACATCATATGAGGAAAAGTGGTTAAATCCAGATGGAGGATTCTTGAAGGAGTTCGGGATCTAAATTGTTTAAAGATGTATAGGCTTCATAGAGTTTAAAACCTGAAGGGGTCATAGATCATCTAGTCTGACCTTTTACATATCACAGTTTGCTAAACAGGAGTGATGCTGGCCCAGGAAAAGACCTGGAGCCTGGGCCTCGTGCCCCCCCCCCTCCATTTCGGGGCCTGGGCCTGATCTAGTCCCAGGCCCCCAGGCAGGACCCAGACCAGGCTCCTGCCACCATCAGCCCAGCCCTGGACCCCCAGCCAGGGATGGGGCAGAGGAAGACAGCTGCCACCACAGGTAGCCTGGCCCCAGATCTCCAGCCTGGGATGGGGCTGAGGAAGACAGTCGCTGCCACAGGCAGCTCAGTGCTGGACCCCTGGCACTTGGGGTGCTGGCACTGGGCCTCAGAGCCCGAGCCCCATGTGCCCAGTGCTAGCGACACCACTGCTGTTAAATACCACCCAAATGATCCTGAGAAACTAAAGGAGAGCAAAGTCCCTTGATTTGGGAGCAAATGTCATCTCAGCTCATTTTGCCCTTACTTTTCCTGTGTTACCTTGGTTTAATCTGTTTTAAATCCTAGCCAGCTCATCTTCCTCTAACCCCTCATCCAGAAAAGGCACTGGGCAACCAATCAGCTGCATCAGCCAGGTCTGAAAAAATAGGGTACATCTCTATTGCAGTAAAAGACCCACGGAATGGCTGCGGCTGGTGTTTGTCAGCTGACTTGGGCTTACTGGGCTATAAACTTGCAATTTAGATGTTTGGGCTTGATCTGGAGCCAGGGCTCTGAGTCCCCTTCATGGGGTGGGTCTGAAAAACCCGGGATGTAGATTAACCTTGAATGTCTGTGCTGCTATATTTAGCTCTGTTGCTCAAGTCTTGTGAGCCTGAGTCAGCTAACATGGCTCACAACCTTGGTGCCACAGGTTTTTATTTTAGTGTAGATGGGTTGAAGTGTAATTTGGGGCACCCAGGTCCCCCTCACACAGATCCAGGCCCCTCTTCATGAACCCCAGCTACTGCCCCCCCAAACGCCTGCCTCTCCACCCCAGCTACTGCCCCCAAAACGCCTGCCCCCATCAGATCCCTCTTTCTCCATGTCTTCCTCAATCTCCGTCCCCTAAGCTCCCTGCCGCCATGTCCCCACTCCAGGCCTCCTAACCCTCCGCCCCCTAGCTCCCCTGTCTTTACTTCACCTCCTTCAGCCTCCAACCACTCCACGCCTCCCTAGCCCTCCCCCCATGCCCTTTTCCTGCTGGAGCCTGACTGTCCCCGACCCCCAGCGTCTCCTTACCCACGCCACTGAAGAGCCAGGCCAGGCTAGGCAGGGGGAAGGCAGGGAGGCTGTGGAGCTAACCAGCAAGAGGGTGACAGGCCTGAGACTGGGCCCAGGCCATGCATGCCACCTGGGCTCAGCAAGAAGGGGTGGGATCACCGCAGACCCCAGGAAAGGGGGACAGGGGTGGCCAGGCTCACCCCAGCCTGCAGTCCCTTCCCTGAGCCGGCCCTAAGGGAATGCGCTGGAATGCTGCATTTCAGAGTCGTCTTTCTATTTTTAGGGGCCCTGGCATGCAGAATTCTGGTGTGTTACCCTATTTTTAGGAGGCTCAGGAACGCTGTTCCAGGGTGGTCCCCCTTGCTTTAGTGAGTGTAGACGTTTTTAGGGACACTTACATCCAAACTGTACATTGATATGTTTCTCTGCTAATGCTGTAACTAGGGGGTTTGAATGGCAAAGGCAGCTCTGAGATGCTTTGGTAGGCCCATATTCAGGTCAGCCAATATGCCCATCCCACCCGATCCAGTGCAAGAGTCATCACATGAAACTCCAGCTTGTGCTCTGTTGTGTATAGGCAGTGGGAATCAGAGACTAGCCTGAGAACAACATGCCCTAGCTGTTCCAACTCTTTTCCACCTAAACTATTCGTCGGTAACAGCTGGTGCTCGCACCAGGCCTATGAAGGAGAGATCAGTAAAGAGACACTAGGCCAGCTGATGAGACCCCTGCACTCAGGAACAGCAGCTTTCCATCTCTTTGTACAACATTACAAAGAGGCATGCAGAGTGCAGAATACAATACAGAATAAAGCCTGTGTAACTCCATGTCATTCTCCTATTGGCAAGAGACCCTGTGGCCCATGCTGTCTCCCCTGATGTCCTCCCATAGTCATTGAACAGAAAGCGTGATAGAATAGAGCTTAGTGTGCTGTACAGAATAGCCTTTTGATAATCACTTAAATCTTCCTTCTGTGTCCTCTCTCAGATAAAAAAAACAGTACTACTACCATTCACCTGCTCATCCACCAATGTAATGTATGCCATCATGTGTCAAAAATGCCCCTCCCGCCACCTTATGTATTAGAGAAACAGGACAGTCTATGTGCAAAAGAGTATGTGGACAGAAGTCTGACATCAAAAAAATACAACATTCAAAAACCAACAGGGGAACACTTCAATCTCCCTGCTCACTCCATTGATGATTTGTTAGTAGCTGTGTTCAAACAAATGGTTAACAAATCAAAGCTTCAAAGAGAAACTACAGAGCTAGAATTCATATGCAGATTTGACACCAATGCCTCAGGGTTAAATAGGGACTACAGATTTTTTTTTCAATACACCTTATTTCTGTATGTTTTTCCCCAGTGTTTGAATCTAAACAACTGCTTTGATTTGCTGTAACAGTCTGACCTGATTCTATGACTTACACTTCCCTGTATTTATTTTCCTGCTATTCTCAAAGTTCCCCATCTTCAAAGTGTCTGATAAAGTGAGATTTCCTCCCATGAAAGCTCATGCAATAAATAAATTTGTTAGTCTTTAAAAGTGCCACAGGACTCCTTGTTTGTTTTTCTCAACCAGACTAACATGGCTATCCCTTTAGATCTACTCTAGTGACTCTGAATATTATCAGGGTTCATGGATGTATCAGCAGCACTCCTGCAGTTTATTTTATATCCAACACATCAATAACATTTATACAGCAGAGTGCTTTTGTTTAATTGCTTGACACTTCTGTGGCAGTTATTAATCTGTTGGTTTAATCCTTTGTTATATCTTGTGACAAGGGAATTAGGTACATTATGTTTCGATGTGTTTAAGAATTAGTTGTTGCTGAAGAGTATTTGAAAAGCATTTAATGTAGGAACAGTGTTGAGATACTTTTCTTTGATATAAGTACACAAGGCATGACAGCGTCTTTCTTTAGTCTCAATAAATGTGAAGGCTGCAAGATGGAATATTTATAGAGAGCTCTGTCAGGAAATTATTGCTAAACTGGCTTGAATTATAATTTTGCAGTAGAAAAAAGTCACATTAGAGTTGATGGGTTTTAGACAGGATTTTTAGAATACTTTGTCTCCCTTTTCCAAGTATTCTTTTTCCATGTAGTGGATATAGCTTTACAATTAACAATAAATAACTCAGTGCAGGAAGAGTAAAAATAAATATTGAAAAACTATAGACTAATCTATTGAGGCAACACACTATTATGAGACAAAGATGAGACTAATTTTTCAAGGCGGGCTCAGAGAGCTGTGAAGTATAATTTTACTTGGATTATTCTGGTAATACCAATATGTTGTGCCTGAAAAGGTTAAGGCTGTTTGTATATTAAAAAGGAGTTTCAGAAAATACATTTAGTGTACACTTGCTGTGTAGTATTGCTCCACTGATGGGCTTTAATAATGGGTGGCTTCATCTTGAACCACATTCTTAGGTATCTCTGAGTACACTTTTTCTTGCTTCTACATAAGGTGAAGAATGTGTGCCTTTGTGTGAGATTTTTACGGGCGATCTGCATAGTAGCAATGCTGCCTGACTTGCTGTTCACCTGACCTCGGCACTGCATTGTGCCTGTGATTCACCCAGCCCTGACACCCAATGTAAAGCCTGAGTTCTTGTGGTAAGATTACAGAATGAGAAAAACTCACTCCCATTTTCTTCCTCACAGTTCTACAGCTTTTCAGTAATTGACAATGTCTTACTGGTGAAGTTTTTTAAGCTTTTTCATTTTCCAAAATTCATTCTGCTGGTTACTCTTGCGTAGTGCTGCTGACTTGCTTAACTTTATCTACTAAAGGAATTGTTTGCTCTAAGGAAGCTTTAAATGATCAATTTAATGAACATGCCTATAAGAAGGTTTTAGCTCCTCCAAGGGTTATGCATACAGAATTATTACCAAAATATCTGGGCTTGTTTGGCTGTGGGGATTTATTTCTAACTTTTTTCTTAGGTCTCAGTTAAATCTTGATTGGAGCTTCATGGGAAACAAGATATTAAAGTAATAACTGGAGATTAAATAGCTGAGTAATATTTCTAGTACAATGAGGGGAAAGCTGGCAGACCTTCACTTAATGAAGGAGAAAATAGCAGCTATTCCCCTTGGGATCTTTCTATTGTAATTAAGGTATTAAAGTACTTATAAATGTGAGACTGGTATTTTATAGATTAGTTATATATGTTAATAAAATAAAATGCATAAAAACTCATTTTAAAGTTCAGTTCAAATGTCTTGACTTTGTATCTTAGAACATAAGTATCTGACTTTAAATACTATGTATCTCGTTAAAAGAGAAGGAATGTCTTTATTCAGAAGAACAAGGTAGACAATGGGGAAAGCATAGAATACTACTCTTGAAATTGTCATGGAAGAATAATCTATTCTGGTTCCCAGGTTAGGGGAAATGACTGGTATTTTAAAACATGTCACCTCACACACATTAAGTACCACTTGTTATAACACCATTTATCACATATGGTAGACAACAATAGTGATGTTTAAAAAATTGCTAGTTTATTAACTCTTGGAGAGTTTGAATGCAGAGATCTCACCTATCAAATGCCACTTTGGCTGAAGAAAAGATGCCACTGATCCATTGGAAGTATGAGGAGGAGCTCCTGTCATGTAATGCTTGTGGTATGCTTGGCAGAGTGCGGTCATGCATGTTCGGCAAGACGTGTTCTTATCACTGTTGTTCTGTGTCCAGCGCTGATACCAGTTTGGCTGTGTGTGTGAATACATGCTTGAGTCTCTGAAGGCGTGCTCCCTTAGGATTACGCCAGGCCCAGATCTCTAGTGTGAACTCCATTAGTTCAATGATTTAGAGCTTGGCTTGGATTGTAGGCAGGAACTGAGTTAGCCTAGTGATCCTAAACCGAGATGTTCCCTTGGATAACGCTTTCAGTTGCCTTTGGCTCAAATCTCTAGTGAGAACTCGGTTATCTCAGTGATTTGGAGCCTAGGAGTACCCTGTGTGGAAGAGGTAAACTGAACAACACTCACAATTGAGACCAACACAACCATGGATCTTTGTAGAAACAAAGGTGCCAGGCTAGGCTTTATTGCAACTTAGCAAAAAAGGCAAACAGTTCATATCAACAGACTTGTTGGCAGCATTGATGCTCTTGATGCAATGGAACAGCTCAACTGACAGCAGGACTCGCTGTCACTCCCTTGGCTGTACAAAGTTCGGGCTCCAGGGCTCATGTTCTTGTACCCTGCTCAGACCTACTGATTCAGCCCCCTTTGAGATCCAAATTTATCTTGATTGGTCCACATTCCCCTTTCTGGATGCCACTCATTAATTTGATGGGTCAACGCATCACTGGACACCTCCATCCATCAAGGTGTCAGATTTGTTCGAAACCTTAGCTATGTACATCCATCAAGGTGTCATGGTTTGACCAGAACCGTACCTTTGCATGGGTTATTTATATAATACCTCACTATCTCTTTGGCATTATTCATTGGCATTAGATTGACTTAACACGGCCCATCTTTCAGGTACTTTTCCATTTTTTAATACTTCTAATTACAATTTTAGCTTGTTCTTGCCAATTCCAGTGAAGTTGAACTTGACAATCTGTTTCATGTCCAAACCTTCAGTTCAGGCCCACTGTTGGATTACTTCATTAGGCCTTGAGCTAACTCTTAGGCATTTCTACTTATCGTTTCTATTTTAACCTTTTACTTTCTCCTACAATGCTGTTTTCAGCAGGATGTGAAGATAGTTATATAGCAGGGGTGGCCAAATTTATGGAACTCAAGAGCCACACAAGTCGATTATTAAACCTTCAAGAGCCCCACTGAGGCATATAACCACATACTTTTACCTACTCCAAAATTACTAAGCTTAAAATTCACTGTGCACTTTAATTTTATCATAAAAAACAGGGTAAATATTGATCCTACTAATGTCAGATTCTAATAATTTACTTAATGTTACCATGAAAACTAGGCCTATACAGTAAAAACTTAGCTGTCGCTGGATGTAGAACACTGGAGGCTAGTGACAAGTTTTTAAAATCTGGGCAGTAACTTGTCAATGCAGTATGTAAAAGCTCTCTCAAGTGCTGATCTCTAAGTACTGCATAATGTTTTGATTTAACAAATTTTATTGTGGCATACAATGCTTCACAGCAGTAAGTTGTGCTAAAATTGAAAATAATCTACATTCAGTTTTAAATTTTTCTCCTTTGTATTTTCATTTCTTATTATTTCATGTCATGTTTAGGACTTGTAAAACACGATTTTATTTTAACAATGAGTAAACTGCAATAGGACCTATGAGAAAATCTAAACATGCCGTGACTTCCCCGAACATGCCACACTGCTCTCGCCCCCCCTCATCTCTGACTATGCTGCTGCTTCCCTCCTGGCATTTACCATGCTGCTACTTACCTGCAATCCGTGACCATGCCACACTTCCTTGCTGGCTCTGACCTTGCCGCACTTTCCTCGCATCCCTGACCATGCCGCTACTTCCCTGCTGGCTCTGACTATGCCGTACTCCCCCACACCCCTGTCTGACTAGGCCGCACTTTTTTGCCATCCCTAGCCATGCTGCGCTTTCCCCATGTCTCTGACTGTGCCGCCACTTCCCTGCCAGCTCTTACCATGCTGCTGCTTCTGTGCTGTCCTCGACCATGCCACACTTCAACCCCCCTCCCCAATCAAGCCTCACTCCCCCCCCCGACCATGCCACGTTTCTCTGTTGTCCCTGACCATGCTGCTGCTTCCCCTCCCATCCCCAACCATGCCGCACTTCTCCCCCATCTCCGACCATTCCACCCTTCCCTGCTGTGCTCTTCTGCAAGCCACACTTTTTCTTTCAAGAGCTGCATGCGGCTCATGAGCCGCAGTTTGGCCACGCCTGTTATAGAGTCATTTGGATCATTTGTTAACATTACAGCCAGATACAAGCTCATGTGTTTAGGAACTAAGAATATAAAATTGGACTTACAGATGAGGTCCTTTGTAATGGAATGCAAGAGCACTGAAAAGGACTTATAAGTCTTGGTAGAAAACAAATGGACCATGAGCTTCCAGGAAAGTGTGTAGTTAATAGGCAAAAATTATTCTTGGATATAGAAGCAGAGGAATATCACGTAGAAATAGATAGGTGATCTTACTGCTGTACTCTGCTTTAGTGAGATTCTTAACTGCAATACTGTGTCCTGTTCTGGTGTCCACATTTCAAACAGGATGTTGAAAAATTGCAGAGGATTCAGGAGAGACCTATAAAAATAATTTGAGGTCTGGAAAACCTGCCTTACATTGAGAGACTAACCAAACAAATTGGTTTATCTAATAGAAGGCCAAGAGGTGATTTGAACCATGATCTTCAAGCACATATATGGGAAAGAGATTTCTGATTATTGGTGGCTCATGAATCTAGTGCAGAAATGCATACTGGGACTCTGTGGTTGGAAGCTGAACCTAGAGAAATTTAGACTAGAAGAAACAGGCACCTTTTTTTTTTTTTTTTTTTAAACAGTGAAGGTAATTAATTGATGAGCAATTTACTTAACAACATGGTGGAGTCTCCATTATTTGAAAATTTTTAAATCAACTTCTGCTGCCAGTGGCATCCCTGGGTCCCAGCTAGGGCTACATAGGACCATTGGCAGAGTCCTCAGATCCCTGGCCAGGGCCAGACCCTGTTGCACCAGCAACCCAGGGTGGAACTAGAAAGTGATGGTAGCAACAGCCCAGGGTCCCTGGCTGGGTCTGGGTCGGGCTGCTGCTGTGGCCCCAGAGACCCTGGCCTGGCTGGATCCCACCATTGCTGGGGGCCCCTAGACTCCAGTTGGGTTGTATCCCACCTCTGCTGGTGGCCCCAGGCCCCTGGTTATGGTTGGACACTGTCGACAGCAGTGGCTCCGGTCCCAGCTGGGACTCAGGACCACCACAAGGGTGACCGAGGCTGGGGCCCAACCCTTCATCAGCAGGGCCCTCACCCCCGTCAGGGGTCAGCAGCAGGCATCTGGCCCCCATAGGGTCCTCCCCACCCCCAAAGGGTCTTGCTGAGGCCCCCGCCATGTTCTGCCCCCCACTGGGGGCTCCACCAGCCCCCCAACCCTAATGCCCCCTATCACTCCAAATCCCTATTCATTCCCCTTTTCCCAGCCCACTCACCTGCACCCAGCAGATTCTATTTGCATCTGCAGCAGGCTTTTCCCACCCTTTGCAGGCCACAAGCCTGGGTTAATGCGTAGTTAATTTTTTGTTTTAGTGGCAGGCTAGATATCAAGTGTGGTCATTGATATCTATGCCATTGCAATGTGGATACTTTAAACACTGCTAGAAATGCAAATGCCTGTGTGCTTTGAGTTGTTTTAAAATTCTTTGATAGCTCTGTTTGGACAGTTGCCTTACTTTATTACCTTTGTAAAAAACAAACAGCGCTGTTTAGCAGCATGTCCAAATTTTTCATGTCAGCTTCCTGAGCAGCTGCTAGGTATTATATTCTTAATGTGATCTTGGAGTTTCTGTTGCTTGTGGATAGAATTTGAATGTAAACACTTTTTTTTATTCAGAAAAGCTCCAACGTAAGTGAAAGGTTGTGAGCATAATGAATACAGTTTTCCTTTCTCTTTGCTTCACGGCTGTATACAGGAATCAATACTGCAGTATCAAAGCCAGCCTAATATAAAATGACAGACCTAATAAAAAATAGAATGCTCATCCAGGAACTTGTCATTTTTATACATTGTCTCTTGTTCTGAAGGGGAACAATAATTTTTGATAAATTGTAATACAAATAAATTGGGAGAAATATCTTGAAGCTGCGAATGAACAGTGTAAAAAACCAGCCTGTTTGCAATATCCTATAATGTTATTTTTAGTGTTATTTTTGCAACTGGATTATTGTAAGAGTGATATTAATTTAGATCTGTTGCGTTAAAATATAAGGAGGATAGACACCTAAGAGAATTTTATTTAAGGAAAAGGTACTTGACTGTTAAAAAATTGTACTCATTGTTTGGGGCAGATTAATTGATTTCTTTGCATATTTTAGCTACCATTTTTGAAAAAATGCCAAATATGCTATGCTTTTTCCAAGTGCTGCTAACTAAGATACTGATTATGCTAGCTAGAGCCAGGTACAATGTAGGTATGTTTGTAAAATTTGCAACACCATGTTGTCAATGCACTCTAATTCTAGGAAGTTCATTCGTGTTTTTACTAACACTGAATCTCTGGACTTGAGTAATAATTGTGAGGTGGGTGTGGGAGGTGATAAGAACATAAATCAGTAGGAATTGATGTGAAGCCATGATATACATGGTGGTGTGGGTCAAACCCTTCCTATCACTTCCTGGTGTGGAAAGTGCCAGAGGCGTGAGCAGAAAAGGTGTCTCTGCAATCCTGCTTAACTCCCTGTATCAAGGCAGTGTAGTCTATTATTCATTGAACCAATACTGCTTATCCACATGGCCCTTGGTTCAGGGCAGTACAGCCTAGCGACAGCAGAGTCAATACCTCAGTCACTACATGGCCCTTGGGGCAGGGCTGCTTGGCCAATGGCCACAGAATCAATTATATAGTCATTAAACAGCCCTTGAGTCAGGCAAGATGGCCTAGTGGTCACAGTCATTAACTCATTCCCTACGTGGCCCTCTGGTCAGGGCAGCATGGCCTTGTAGCCATAGAGTTAATTACATAGCTCTTGGATCAGGGCAGCATGGCCTAATGGCAACAGAATTGATACTGAGACTGAGGGACATCGCTGGGCACTGAGCTTATGGGGCTCAAGCCCCAAGACCCAGAGCCTGAGCCCCAGGTCTGCCACCGGGCCACCTGCGACAGCAGCGGGCATGAGCCCTGAATCTTAGCACAGCGAGCCCTGGGTCTTTTTCCTGGCCGTCAGCACTCCTGCTGAGACACGACTGTCCATAATGGATGCAGTGTCTGGGTAGAGGGGCTCAGGCCCTCCCACTGACCCCCAGTCCAGGGTCCTATCTGGTGCTGGGGTTATGGCACCAAGTCAGTGGGGATGCAGACTGAAACACACTGACAAGCATCATGTACTGTCCCTGGTCCTCCCTTTCAGGCCCCCTGAGCTACTTCCTACCTGGTCAGCTGTGGCAGTCCTCTCACAGGTCTCTGTCTGGGGTTGGTCCTACTTTCAGTCTGGGGCCAAAGCAGCTCTTGCTCAGGAGCCTACAGCAAGTGTCCTTCCTCCTTGCTGGTCAGCCCTGAATGAGCTGTTGCTCCCTTTTATACTCTGAGCATGCCAAGCAGGGCCTAGGGGGCAGGGCTTCTGCCTCCCTTAATCTAATGCCTAGTGTGCGGTGTATCCACCTCATTGCACATGGCATTTATGATCTACGGTAGAAACAAATGCAAGTTTTCAGAGGTGCTAGTGAATTAACAAATGATTACACCTCATGTTCTTAGCATGGCTGCATACCTTCCCGCCCCCCAGGTATCTTCACCACCTCTGTCAAATCTGCTCTTGACTACACTGTTTTTAAGTAATCTACCTCACTCATTACTGTCTTATCTCTAACTCACCCTTTTGTAGAAAAGGAATATTCAGAAAAGCATCTTCTCTCTCACCTTTCTAATCCTTTCACATAAAAGCAATCTTCATCAATTGCAGCTTGAGCTTCTCTCAGGCCAGAGCATGGAAACAAATTACTTTATAGCAGATATTGTAATTAAGAATCTAGTTTCTTCCAGTTACTGATGGCTTTTCATTCTCTTGCACTATGGCTAAAATAGAACTTGAGATCCTGTTTTAATTAACTAGAAATATAATCTTCTAAAATGAGAATGTCCTAGAACAAACATCTGTGGGGTGTCCAGATTTTAAAAGGTGGTAGCTTGAGTACACTGACAGTCAAGTAACTTGAGTTAAAATAATACATTCTAGTCCTTTGGATGCTGTGTAGGAGTCCATCCTCCTAAATTACACCCAGAGCCATATGCTAAAATTTGTTTCCCTTCTCTCGTGGTTTATGTCATATTCATCAAACTGCTTCTTTGCTGGTGCTGGTTCCACTTTTGTATCAAGATGCCTCCTCTGTGGAAATTACAACGTTTCGGTCAATCACAGCCACTGTGCTTTTTCTATCTTCCTTCGCTCCTTCTTGGTCTTATTGAGTGTTCAGTTCAGAAACTGTATGATCTTATAACACCTTCATTCTTCTTTCCCTGAGTGTTTTAGAGCAGTAGTTTTGTCCTCAACTGGTTCAGCTAAAGATTTAGAGACATCTCCTCCTCTTCTCTCTCATGCTTGTCAATTAACTTATCACAACTTTCAGTTCTGCTGCCCATATTTCTAAATGCCTTGTCTCCACCTCTGAAATCCTCATCTATGCATTATTGTCCTCTTGCTTTGATTGTTGTGATTTTTTTCTTTAACCACTTACACTTTCTTTGTCTCTTTAACCTATCTACACTGCAGCTGGGAACATGCACAAGCTAGCAACTGTGTCATGTGGACCGAGGGGGCTTGGCAGACTTATACTTGGGCAAATTTTCTGTACTGCTGGCCATGCCACCACACTTCCACTTCTGTTTTTAGCACTGTAGATTGAGCAGAGCTAGCAATCAGCCCTGCTGACAGGAGAGGGGAAGAGGGCAATTTCATTGGACCCAGCAATTTAAAAGGGCCTAGGCCTCTTCCAGGTACAGCCCTGATCATACTCCATTCCAGGCTCTACATGATGCTGCCACTTCTGCCCTCTGCTCATCCTACCTCTGTCACTTGCTGTTTGCATTCCTCCTCCCCTCCCCTTTGCTCCTCATGTCTCTTCATCCCATCCCCTCTCCCATTTTGGCTCAGCTTCCAGGCTGTCATTCACTGCCTGCGGGAAGGAGGAGTATAGAAGAGGGACCAAACGTGTGTTGGCGCAGGGCAGGCCTTGGTATGGAGCAAGGGTGGACTATGAAGACGGCTTGGATGGGATTGTTCTGCCCTGGGGCCTGCCTGTTGAATTGCTATTGGTGGGCCTGCTAGTGATGCATGTCTTCCCAAACTGGGAGGCATACACCCAACTGAAGTGTAGACATACCCTAAGAGTCTCCACTGTCTAGCCTATGCATAATGCTTCAGTCCACCTTTATGCCATATTTATGTCACTTCTGTCTCCCTGTGCATTAACTGCAGTGAACTAATTCAAAATTACCTTCCATGGATGTGTTACAGCTTAGTTCACTAATATTTTCTCATTTTTCTATTTCTTTTTTCATCAATCAGCTGAGTCCGCCAAAATAAGCTTGCTACAGTTGTCCTTCTCTCTTTCATTTGACCTACCTGTATCTTTCTGACTCATCTCTCTTCTTTTTCAGATTCTATCTTAAAACATATTTTCCCTCCTGTCTGTCTGTACCTCTTATTTTCTCCTTTTCTTCTTGGCACTGACTGCATGTTTGAATATATTTATCATACAATGTCTTCACTATTTTTAAAATCTCTTGCCATGTACAGTACCTGATTTATATGTCTATATGGCATCCATTCCATTATTTAATTCTAATGTATTTTACGGCACACTTTATATGAAAGATGTTATGCAAAATAAAAATATTGAATTGTGTATCTTTGTATGTGTCTAAATGATAGATGCCTTAGAAGGCTTTTTTTTCTTTAAGGTATTGTAGATCAGAAGATGACCCTTTCAGATTTAAGCTATGACTGTTGTAAAACAGAGCTCTAATACGTATCTTCTCTTCCAGGAGTCACTGTATATAATCCTTTAACAAAGAGATTTTGCCATTGATAGTTTTTCGCCTCATTTTCATGAGCAACATAGATTTCCCTAAAGCAAATCAGTGAGATAAATGAAAAAGAAAGATAAATGAAAAAAAATCTTTACATGTTAATTAGTTTCAAGGTCTTGAACTTTTGAGTTGAAGTGTTTAGAAAGGATGACATTACATGACAACAGAGAACGTACAATATCTGAATGTCTTTAGCACTGTTCTACTTTCTGCAATCTGGGTTCATGGCAAATATCTTAGGTTTCCTGGGAGACAAGTGTAATCTCCTTTAAAAGAGACCTCTGATAAAATAGCAAAATATTTTTTAATATACAGAGAGAGTGAGGTTTTGGTAGTGGTCTTGAAACTTATGTCTCTAGAGTGTGGTTTGTCATGTGATCCAGGCTGAGAGAAACAAAGCCCTTACCGTTTAAGAGCTGTTCAGTTGCTTATATGAAATAGCTGGTCATCTCAGTACAGTTCATAGAGAACAAATGTCTATGACAGACACAACCAGTTCCTGTAACTTTATTGCCTGTGGGAGCAGTACCTGAGAAATGGAATAGATGTTATCAGTCTGTTATGGGGTTTTGCAAATGAAATCAAAGCAAGTGACAAGGCCCTACTGGTGAGCTGACTATATTTATATTAACCATTTCCCATTTAGTGCAAGTGCTAAGGTGCAAGTGCTCTTTTACCTCAAGGGGTTTAGTTGTTCATTGATACCAAAATGAACTACCATAAATATTAATGAGAAAAGGTGAATGAAGTATATCTTTTGTTGAACCAACTTCTCTTGGTGAGTGAGGCAAGCTTTCAAGCTTACACATAGCTGAAGAAGAGCTCTGTGTAAATGTGAAAATTTCTCTCTCACCAACAAAAGTTGGTCCAATAAAAGATACTGTCTCACCCACCTTGTCTCGCTGGGACCAACAGGACTACAGCAGTACTGCATAAATATTGGTGGAAGTAGTCTAGTCAAAGGCATTACACAACTGGTAGCTGACACTTCATCAAAAATAATACATTTTTGTGTAAGTAACAAACCTCAGAAGAAAAAATCTGCCATGCTGGTTTAGGCCAGCGGTCGGTCTAGTCCAGTATTCTAGCTGACAGTAGCTGGTACCACATCTAGTAGACAGTGTTGCAACAGCTACAAACTGATCGGTTATAAAATAACCTGCTCATAGATGAACTTTTTTCCTAACCCTCACAGAGTGATGACAGTGCTGCCAAGTTTATGTATATTTATTCATTGTGACTCCCTTTATATTCTAAGGTACTTAATGACTTTCTAGGTTGATCTGTTTCTTATTAATGTAGGTCAGACATTTGCTCCTATCTGCATCTGTATGTGTCTATTGGCACACATATATTCAAGTATTGCTGAGATCAGGGAGGATTAATCCTCACAAATTTTATCTTCCTGACACTTGTCACAATGGTTACATTGAAAGAACCAAAAGGCAAGCATGTCCTTTTGGTTCATTTCGGCTATTATAAAGCATTGTGCTTCCAGTTATACTACATGTTGAAATTATCAAAGGTGAGGGTGCTCTTTTCTTAGAACCATTATTTCATTGGAAGGACAGTAATACATGGCATTCATTAACTCTTGAGAACCATTTCTTCCAGCAGACACAGCATGGAAATTATTTGTGTAAGTGAAACATTCTGAAAAAAATGCCCTTTTGCAACTTCAGCCGTTATGAGACCTGAAGTGTGTTCAATGCACAATGGTGTGTTAAAGCAGAAAAGTAGCAGGATTTAGTTATTTTACGTTGTTCTTCTAATTTATATTGTGTCCTGGTTTTAGTAACAAAAGTTTCATAAGCTTTGCTGAGATTAGAAGTGCACTAGTGATGTAGTTGTGTATAATGATAACACTGAGACTCTCACATTCTTCCATTACGAAGCCATCTTCAAAACAGCCATGTCTTTTGCTCTGTATTAGAGAGCAAGACAGTATTTTGTTTGAATCTGCTTTCCTCTTACATTTCTAGGACACTGCATGCAGTAGTGTTCTCCCTACACACCTTTGTGTAGTAACTTTCTTAGACAATTAATGCATTTCAAGAATAATGTTGTCACTTCTTATATTTTAAATATTGAAATTAGAATATTTTTCATTCTGATTATAATTCAAATACCACCATGACATGTAATGATTAAAAATCACTTTAATTATAGAAATTGTTATGTAGAACCTACATCAAAATTAATATTTTTGTGATTCTCCACCCTATTTTTTTTTTCCTCATATGCACATCTTTTTCTTTTGGCTCTTCAACATATGGCTATCCATTGGCAAGAAGTAGACTAATGCATTTGACCTATTGTCTTAAGCTCTGGTCTACATTATGGAGGGATTTCAGCAGCAGTCAAAGGTAGATGTGCAAGTTAATTAAAATAACTTCCTTATCTCCCTTTGATTGTCTAACGTGTACTTAATAACAATATCTTCAGTGTACTAGTCAAGAGGAAATGCTACGCTACTTGCCAGGGCAGTCTTCAGGGATCTACTTCCCAGTCAACTGAGCAGACCTGATCAGTTGATCAGGAAGATTGATCAGTGGCATATTTACCACCGTCCTTGAAGACAAGTCCTAACACACATACACTGAAGTCTAGTTATTTGTAAGATTACATAGTGATTGGCTTAAGCAATAAACAAAAGATTAAGGGACAATAATTTGACATTTCACAGAAGTGCATTCTTGTTAAGATCTCATTAAGTCTCTTTGAGCAAGGTCTGAGCTACCATAATTGCCTCAGTTACAGATCAATGATAGGTACCTTGTTACTGCTTATAAATAGTTTGATTGCTGTCTAATGCTTGTATGACTCTGTATGCAGAGGATTCTTGGGCTATGTTAAACCTTAAGTAATACAACTTCTGAGATGGTTTGGAGTTATGGACCTTTGAACTAGAGAGATCATAATGAATTATGAAAACCTAATATCACATTTCAGTTTGAAACAAAATGTTTGAATGCATTTTAGTCATAGTGTTGCAGTACGCCTTTCTTATGTCTCTTATTTCTTCTCTTCATTTACAGGTCTGGCAGTTTCGCTTCAACTGTTTCATGGAGACATTGAACAAATTAGGAGAGAGTACACATCTGTGTTTACTCATGGGGTATCAATAACAAGGAAGTTGGGTTTTTCCAATATTATCATGCCTGGTAGGTTAAAAAGAAAAATAAAAAGAAAGAAATAAACAAAAAACAAACAAACAAAAAAGAAAGCAATTGTATTATGGATTCCTTTCCAAAGAAATTTTATGTTTTAACAAAATCTTAAATGTTAGTCCACTAGGACTTTAAAACAGACCTATTTGCATTAATGAAATAGAAAGTGAAAAATGGTCTGTTCTTCCATGCCTTGGACCTTGTATAGTACCGTCTGGCTACATCTAGTAAAATCTAGTTTGAAAAAGTTTAATCCCAACTTTGCACAGGTAAAAAATACAATGAAATGCAGTGAAGAATTAGGCTCTAACTAAAGTAAGATTTGATCAGTGACATTTTTAGGGCTGTTGTCAAAAAACTGTAATTATAAATAAAGGCTCATGTAACTTGACTGATGCTTACCATATGGTAGATTGTTTTACCAGTCTCTTATTTATGTATCTGGTGAAAAAGAGAGGGCAGAGAAATAGCTGCAAAGATGCAAATCTTGAAAAAGCACAGAGGTTTTTAGTAAAATTAAATGGTATTTTAATAAAAGAGGCATGTTATTAAACAGGAGTTAACAGAATGGGTAAAGGATTAATATGAATATGAAGATGAGAACATAGCAAAATAACTTGTAGTGATGCTGGCCACAATTTTCTCTAGTTAAGCCTAACAGTCAGCTGTTTCTATAAATTAAATATGGAGTTTTTGAAAGTTTAATATAAGTTATATAACCAATATCTCCTTGAAAGAAAACCATATGTAAAATTATAATGACCTGGACCATTATTATTTGGATATTGTTACTGACCAAAACCTTGAAAGGCAACAGTGGTATGAACAGGCCTCATGGCTTGCTGTGGGTTTTTAGTAGGGACTGCTTTGCTTGCCATAAATATGTACCACTGCACCTTCAGATCTTCACTGCATTCATCCCTCCCCTCCCATCTGATGGAGTGGGATCTTGCCCCTGAAAGCTAAGGCAATTTATAAATTTGTTAGTCTGTAAGAGTGCCACAAGACTCCTTGTTTTATTCACTTTCAGTCAGTTAAACTAGAGGCAAAGTAGGGTCACAGTCCAAGAAAGAACATGCTTAAAGCTATTCTGAATCAGGAAAGTGTTTAAACTATTATCTTAGTCCC
This sequence comes from Podocnemis expansa, assembly GCA_007922195.1. Lineage (NCBI taxonomy): Eukaryota > Metazoa > Chordata > Testudines > Podocnemididae > Podocnemis > Podocnemis expansa. The sequence goes on from ML682013.1 coordinate 21,302,027, forward strand.
TTTGAAATCAGTGAGATTTAAGCACATACTTCCTGAATTGGTGCCTAAAATCTGTCAGTTGATAAAACCATTCTTATGCTTTTACTGCCTGTTAAATCATCTGACATTCAGCATCCTTGCCCAGTATTTCAGATCACTTAAAATCCAACAACTGGATGTACAAAACCTGTAGGTTAATAAAATAACTTGTGATTGTGGTGCATATATTTGTAAAGTTTCATTGCAGTGTTTAGCAAAACACACCAATTGAGTCAGACATTACACTCTCATAATCTAAATACAAGAGTTAAAATATAATTTGGCGGGCCCTGGAACCCTCCTAATTGGGTGGGTCCGCTTCCTGCACGGGAGGGCCCCCCTCCCACACATCCAGGCCCTTCTCCTGCATCCCAGCTCCTGTCCCCCAGACACCATCCCTCCACCCGCCTACTCTGTACCCCAGCTCCTGCCCCCCAAGTGCCAGCCCCCTTCCCCAGCTCCTGGCCCCACATGTCAGGCCCCCACCTCAGCTCTTGCCCCCCAAATGCCTTCCTTCCACCCCTGCTCCTGCCCCCACCCCAGCTGCTGCCCTCAACCCCCATCTGTCTGCTGGTTCCCCAACACCCTACCATGCTGTGCCTTCTTCCTCCATGCTCTTTCCCTGCCAAGCCAGCTTGCCAGCCCCCTTACCTGGCTGCAGGAAAGAGCAGCTCCGGCTTTGAGCCAATTCTGAACATGCTCAGTGAGATCCAGCTCACAGAGGGAGATTTAAAATCTCCCAGCTCCCTGCCAGCCAGAATGCCATTCCAGGACCTGCTATTTTTAGGGGCTTGGCATTCAGGGGGCCCCTAAAAATAGAAAATGGAACCAGAAAGCTGTGTTCCGGGGCCCACTATTTTTAAATGGTGGGCCCCAGAACTCACCATTCCAGCTCCATTTTGTGTTTTTAGGGGCCCTGGAATGCTGAGCCCTTAAAAATAGTCGGCCCCAGAACAGCATTCCACCACATTTCTACTTACTTTAACCCCTGTCTAAATATCAGTTTTACATGTATGTTAATTGAAGGGTCAGCTTGAAATATTATGGATTGCTATCTGATTTTATTTATTTGGTGTGTCCTTGTGGAGGAGTGCTCTACAGTTTAAAATAAATAGATTATTTTAAAAATTATATGACTGCATCCACAGTGGCTGCTGTTTGATTGAGAACAAGATAATTACCAGTAAGGGAAGTATCTACAGTTCATTGTTCATATATGATTTAATGAGCTGCTTCTGTCCACTGTCACATTGCCTTAGATTATTGTAAATAACTCTTTCCTCTTTAGATTTGCTTCCTTATCTTCCTAGTGAGAGACAAAGTGATATACTGACATATTATGAAAAACATGTGATAATGTAGCAGTATTGTAACTGGGAAAAATTCACAGCTTGATTTCACAGCTAAGTATCATGTAGATTCATTTGAACGCTGTCCACATATACACTGATAGATGACTGGATTTCGGTGTGCTGTTTCATCAGATCAATAATTGCCTGTATACTTCCGTTTTGGAATCACATAGCTTTTGTCTGTCTTCAGCTGGTGTAAATGAGATTTTTATTGTACTGAGGTAATATCTGTGGTCTGGTATTGACAAGTTCCACATTGCTAGCTGGATCAGTACCTTGTAGGTAGTGAAATATATGCAGAAGATTGGCCCCTGCAATTGCAGTGGACTTTTTCAAATGTAAAGCTCTCCTTTCATTTTATTTTCTCTTTCAGCTTCCTTTTTTCAAAAATTCTTTTGAAGCTGTGATCAACTGAAAAAAAATAGGGAACAAATACAGTCATTTCATATTGGAAACGTATTAATTTTGTTGTTTGTTTTCTTTTTGTGGCAATTTAGTATTTTTTAAGCTCAATTAACTCAACTCAGTGTTCATAATTAAATCAGAGTTGAAACATTAAATAATAGGCTTGGTGTACAGTCTAGCTCAGACTCGGTAGCACAAATTTCAGTGACAGCACTGAAAATGCCAAGTCAGAGAACAATTCCCTTACTGGGGCCTTTTGAGCTATAATTGCCCTTCACTTTTCTCTTTTTTGTTCCTTTTCTCTTTTGGGGGGGGCAGTGAAAGCAGTTATGCATGTTTTTATTAAACAGTGCTTTTTGATAACACTGAAGTCTGACAAGATGAGGTCACAGTGTGCTCTTTCCAGGGCATGTGTAATGCAGTTTAAATCCAACATTTTTTACAAATTGAGGAGGAGATTCTGATGGACAGGAAAAAGCCATTTATTTCTTAGCCTTCTTCAAGTCAAGTGTGGCTCATTAGACTGTAGTCAGCTGGAGACAGAAATGCTGTGGACATGCTACTCCAGATATATTTACTTGGTGTAACCAGGATGTCAGGTCAGATTCTGTACAACTACAGCTACATGTCCTTTCCTGCACCTCAGTTGGCTGAAGCAGACACTAGAGATCTCTTTTCAGAACTGTTCAAAAAGCATTACACAGAGTTAAACTCAGTGTAGTTATATTTAAATCCTAGTTATCAGGGCTTAAGGGGCCAGCATTCTGGGCCCCTAAAAATAGAATAATGGAGCATAAAGTGGCATTCCAGTGTGTTTCCCCCAATCAGCAGCTGCAGCCCCTACCTAGCCAGAAGATGCAGTCTTTTGGCTGGCAAGGAGCTGACTCAGCTGAGCCAGGCTGGGAGTTTTTAAATCTCCCACCCTGAGCATGCTCTGAACATGCTCAGAGCATTCTCATGGTGGGAGCAGCAGCCTGTGGCCAGCCAGGTAGCAGCAGCTCCAGCAGCCAGCAAAGAGAGGAGACTGGGGAGGGGGTGTCTCAGGGAGAGGCAGCTGGCAGGGAAAGACCGTGGGGGTTGACGGGGAAGGCTCGCAGTGTTGAGGAGCCAGCAGGCAGGTTAGGGAAAGAGTTGAATTGGGGCCAGGAAACTGGGAAAGCCAGGGCAGGGAAGGCAGGTTACAGTGGGTTCAGGGGGAAGCTGGTGGCTGGACAGGGGGTTAGGGAAGGAGTTGGATCAGGGTTGGGAGACCAGGGAAGCCAGTGGCCGAGCTATGGAAGGGGTCAGGATTGGGGGCTGGGGAGGGATGGAGGGGGGCATGGGGACAAGGAGACTGGGTAGGGGCTGTTGCGGGTTGGGGAGAGATGGAGGGGACTATGAAGGGCTGGAGTGGAGACTGGGTTGGGGGCTGGGAGAGGGATGGAGGAGGTTGGGGACTAGGGATGGAGGGGTTGATGTGAGAGGGGGGTTGGAGGGCTGAATGGGGGCAAGGGAACTGAAGGAGGATGGGGAGGTATGGAGGGAATTGGGAAGGGCTGAAGGGGGTGGAGTGAAGATAGGGGAGGTGGGGAGTTAGGAGAGTTGAAGTGGGGACTTGCATGCAGGGAGCTTAGGAAATGGGGATGGGGACTGAGGAGGACATGGGGAAAGAGGGGTCTGGTGTGGGCTCTAGTGGACAAGGTTGGGGTGGTGTGGATTTGAGGCTGTGCTTCATTTGTGAGAAAAGAGATGGTGGGGCTCAAAAATGCCTACATGGGCTGGAGCCTGCACATGCATGAAGGGGACCTGGAGAATATGGGAAGGGGCCCTGGAGATTAGGATGGTTCCAGGGCCTGCCCAATTATACTTTAACCATTGCTAGTTATATTTAAAACCTGAATTTAGATATTAGCAGCTCCAAGGCACCTGCAAAGACAGTACCACAGTTACTTAGTAAGTAAATATTTACTTATAATATTTAATAAACAAATCAGGCATGCTGAAACTGTTGGTTTCAATGGAAGATAATGGGTTGTAAAAGCACCAGTCTATTCTTCTATACAGATTGTTATAAACTTGTGCATTCTACAAAGAGCAAATTACTGGAATACAAGTCCAATTTACACCACCTGAATCACAATGTAGAGCCTTTATGTAATGTGTTACTCATTTATTCAACACCACACATTATGTGCATTCTTTCCTTTTTGAGCTTTAGAGGTGATTCTAAATCTTCAATGTATCACCTGAACTCTTTGGTGCTGGAATGGCCACTGTAGTTTGTTTCTGTCTATATCCATCTCCAAGTGTCAAGATCAAGAAAAATCTCGTTTGTTCATCATTTTTGTAAGCAGCATTCAATCCTTCTGTTAATGGCTGGCTTGTTAGTCAGTTTGTATATTCATAAGGAAATCTTATTTTAGACACAGTTATGGGTCTGAGACATCTGAACATAAAGTAGTTTATTCCTTGGATTTCTAGAAGATACTTTCTTTCCCAGTAATCTCAATTAACTTAAAGAAGAGCATTTCAGACTCACCTCTTTGAGCTCTTTCTTTGTTTTCTCATGAATTCAGACAGAATCACAGTTTAGAGTACCTGTCTAATAAATAAATCTGACATCCATAGGTATGTACCTTCTACAGGTGACAAAAGCTCTACTTCTACTACCACTCTATGTCCATAAAACACACTGAAGTGGACCAGGCATTATATTAGTAGTTGGTCTTTTAGCTCACATGGCAACGTTTGGGATCTCACAAGTCATGTCTACACCCACACATCCAGGACTGAACACTTTATTCAGCGCAGGTATAAATATAGCAATATCATTAGAGTTCCACTCTCCAGATCTGACTACCACCTCTTCCAGGGGAAGATCAGACCATCAGAGAAGCAAACAGCTCAAGCTGTTTCACTCATGAAAACTCTTGAATCCCCTAGGTTTTCAACTCATCTGAGGAGGCAGACCTCCCAACTACAAGGCCAAAATGTTGACAGGTTCCTATAACAGTAGAATTAATAGATGTTCACTACCATAATGCCTTGGCCACAAACTCTCTGTTCTTACCTTTTCTACCCTCAGCCAAGAAGATCATCATTGTTCACAGACAGACTCACTGGGTATAATGGACAGACAGAAAGATAGAATGACACTACCATGAAATTCCGGAGGGGTAGCCTACATCTTACAAAGTGGGTTGGAGCCCACAAAAGCTTATGCCCAAAGAAATTTGTTAGTCTTTAAGGTGCCACAGGACTCTCGTTTTTGCAGTACCACAAAGTAAATCTGAATCACTTGCTAACAGTACTGAAACTTTTTGTTGGCCTATGCCACAGCAGTAAAAAAGGGAAACCAAGAGAGTGAGTTACAGGAGCTGCCATCAGTACAGCACCGTCTTGGCTGGTAGATATTCTGCAAAGTGAACCAACTGGCCAGTCCAGATGGACAGGCATCAAGTATCATCTGCTATGACACTCTTCCTCTGACTTTGCTGAAGAAATGGATACAGTGTGAAATAACCAAGAAAAAAAGGTGTATTCCTGACTAGACCCACCTCTAACGCTTTGTCCTCATCACATTTGTCAAAACTTGAGCCCCCCAAAATATCAGAGCTTCCTCCAGTGAGGCAGATGCATGCCCTTCCTTCCATTCTGTAAGTTCCCACATCTTCAAAGTGTCTGACGAAGTGGGATTTTCTCCCATGAAAGCTCATGCAATAACTAAATTTGTTAGTCTTTAAGTGCCACAGGACTCCTTGTCTGTTTTACTGAACTAGACTAACATGGCTGCTCCCTTGGAACTTAGCAAATAACAGGTATGCCCCTTACTAAAGGAAATTTCAAATGCCACCTTCAGAAAAGCAATAACAAAAGCAATGGTCCATTGTGATGTCCTGTTGGGGTCACCCAAAATTGTGAGCCCTTGTGTTACCCCTTTTAATCTCTTCAAACAAGAGTTTTGCAGTTGCTAATCTACGTATCAGCTCCCTGACAGACCAGCTTGTCTGCTTTGCCAGTAAACTTGACAGTAAACTATTCATGACTGTGAATCCAAATGCTGCTTTGCAGGTACTGATCAGTGAGCCTGAGTTTTCCAATGAAGTGTCTTTGCAATGTCCAGTCTCTCTCAATGGGGATACTCACAGAAGTTAAGATCACTGCCACTGAGGAGACAGAGTGCACAGCAGCCTCTTTGGCTAGCTGAGGACTTACCATCCAGTTTAATAAATAACATTGGGATGGGTTTGAAATAACCCAAGAATTAACTATTAATAAAGATAGAGATTTAAGTGATACTAACTATGACTAGAAGACAGTATGGTTACAATCAAAACAAAACACTTTCTAGTGACTAAAACTTAATCTCAGCAAGATACTATCGTTATCCAGTCAAATTCCTCACTCGCAATGTCTCCAATAACTCTTGCATTCTAAGCCAAGAGGATATCAAGCTTTCACAGGCTCAGAAAATGCTATCATCAGCAAAGTGAAGGATGACTAAAAGGTCCTTTTTACTCCCCTTATGTTACTCAGAGTCCATTGTCTCTGCCTTAAGAGCTGGGGAGTGCTTCCTGGGTGCAGATTTTTAAATGGGTATGATTGCTAAATGGCTTTATTTGCTCCTCATTTAGCTTGATAGATTTGTTTACCTTATATGTAAATCTGTTGTCCTCTCAATAGACCAGTTAGACCTAAAATACACATTCCTTTGTCTAGGGCAGGCTGGGTTAATGCTTTGTGCCCAAACACATTTTAAGAACAAACTTCCAGCACACATCTGTAACTCTGAGTATGTATACCATCTCCATATGCATCATACAATGATATTGGGGCCAGCAAGTCACCAGTTTATGTGTGATCTCTTATATGGTGATGTTGAGATGTATTTTATGACACCATAGAATGGAGGTAATGAGAGTGTCAAGCCCCACGTTAGTCACAATATGTGAAGACCCTCCTCTGCCAGTTGGCACTGAGGTTCTCCCATGGTCATGTCCATCATCTAGGAGGACTGAATCAAGATTTGAGATCAAGGCAAAGGAGCATCCATATTCTGCTTATATGATCACCTCACTCAGCCAAGCTCAAAGTGAAATTTCCCCTTCGTGGACTCTGACTTGCTCAAGTCCTGGAATAAGGATGTATAAAAAATGCAAAACTTCATACCATCAGCTTTCTGTGCTGGCTTCATAGGAATTGGCAGACTGGATCAGACCAAAGATCAGTCTGGTCCAGTGTACTGTCTCTGACAGTGCCCTGTAACAGATCTTCAGCACAAGGTTTAATAAGCCTGTAGTAGACTGATGTGAGAAAATTTGTCGTCCTGTTATGTCTTATTCTGATCTCTAATAATGAGAGAGAGACTTAAACCCTGAAACGTAAAATTTAATATTCCATCCAAAATTTTTATTCACATTAGCTATAATTCTGAATGATTTTGTTTTTATTATTTCTTGCTAAATTCATGACCTTACTGACTTTCTGTGAGACAGAATTCCACCCTCTAATCATGTATGAACAAATAGTTCCTATTTTTATCTCTCCTGAATTTGTCATTTTTTAATTTCACTGCATTCCTTTTTATATGTTCATGAGGCATCAAGAACAGAACTTCTTAGTCTACTTACTCTATGCCATTCCTTGTTTTATGTACTTTCTCATGTCACCTCTAATTCACCTCCTTTGTAAGGAAAACAGTCCCAGACTTCAATCTTTATAAATCCAATAGATTTTCCTTGTTCCTAATCTTCTCAAAGCCCTTCTCTAAACCCTCTCTTATTCTATGATATTCTGTCGGAGAGGGGTTGAGTGGCACTACACACAGCATTGAAGGTGCGCCATTGATTTATATAATACAATTATATTTTCTCTAGTAGTCTCCATCCCATTCTTCATGCTTCTTAAAATCTTCTTTGGTTTTTGACCACAGGTGCACATTTTGCTGAAAGGTTTATTGAATTGTGTCCACTAACACTCAGCTCCCTTTATTACAATTGATATAGAACCCTGTAAGGGATATGTGTAACTAATTTTTTCCCTTCAGTGTGCAAAAGTTCACATTATGAACACTGAACTTCATTTGGCATAGTTTTGCCTATTCACATCTCTCTGCAGTTCCTCACAGTCCACTTTTCAAGACTCTTTTGACCCAGAACAACCAATGCCACTTTGGATTTTTTTTTTTCTGGCCAAGTTCCAAAGGGGTGGCTGTGTTAGTCTAGTAAAGCAAAAAAAGCAAGGAGTCTTGTAGCATTTAAAGACTAACATTTATTTATCACATGAGCTTTCTGTTAGTCTTTAGATGCCACAAGACTCCTTGCTTTTTTTTCTGGGTGCTTTTACTCTGTTCTTTGCTCTGTTCATGTGTAGGAACACATCTTCCAATAAATCCGTTCCTCCACTCACAGTTTCTCCCCCTTTCTATGGAATTTTTAAAAATAGTATACACAGAGGTACAAATGCACTCTTAGATGATGCTTAGAATATAAGATCCAAGGGAGTTTAAACTAATACTGTTAAGAGCTATGGAGTTAATTCCCTGCTCTTCGTGCTGAGTATTGTCTCTCTGTATCTCCTTGTATATTATTTACTTAATAAAGAACCATTGCTTATATTGAATAAATATGAATGCAGTGAGGAACAAAATAACATTTTTATATTCTTCCATGAAAAAATACTCTAAATTTTTCCAACCTCTTCCATGTTCCACATTAGAGGACTACTCAGACCTCCTTACTTTGTCTATATGCTTTTGTTTCTTTTTCTAGTTGCCAAGATTACAAAAGCAAGTTAATATTTTTACCTTTGCTAGTAACATTGTCTGATTGTATTAGGTACCCAGAAGTGAGTTGAAAAGAATATTAGGTACCCAAAAATGAGTTTAAAAGAATATTGTTGAGTACAACCAGCCTGAAATTCCAACATCCATAAAATGATTTTAATCTCTGGGGAGTGTCTTTTGCATTCAAAATCCTACTCTAATTCCTTTTAAAAATCTTCAGTTCTGCCTGAAAAGCTGCCTTGGGGGGTTGGGGGGAGAGTCACAGAAGGAGATGGCTGGAGGAGGGATACATAAGCAGATCTCGGGTTGTATGTGTAAAATTCTCTCTCTCCCTCACTTCTGTCTCTGCTGTGTTGATTTGCTTGGTGCTTTAGGAGACAGTGTAGTGTGAGAGCAGTGGGCTAAGAAAGGAATTAAAAAAGTGGAGTGCTCAGAGAACTAGTTATTTGCAGGTTGGCTCCCATTACAGCTTGTGATTTTGGACAGGGGAGTAGAGAAAGTAGTGAAATTAAACAATGTTTCAGAGAGATGATTGGTTTCATTTTGCTGCTCCTGCAGTTGGGGTGGAGGAGTAGCCTGTATATGTGAGGCAGATCCATTTAGCTAGATTCCCTGGTCTCAAGTTCACCCAGAATTTCGGGAAGGTATTGCCAAGTCTATGTCCCTAAAATCACCAGGGGGAAGAGCAGTTCATTAAAGACGCTCTGGAGAAGTGTTCTGGCAATCTTCTTTCTCCTAAAGACAGCACAAGATAGCATTAAAAAACAAGGAGTCATGTGGCACTTTAAGACTAACAGAATTATTTTTGCACACGACTCCTTGGTTTTTTTTGCTGGACTGGACTAACACGGCTATCCCTTTGGAAATTGACAAGAAAGCACAGGCAAAATATCACCAGTTACAGCAAAGGTCTCAAACTCGCGGCCCGAGGGATGCATGCAGCCCCTGAAGTTATTTCTTGCGATGGTGTGGCCCTTGGGCTAACATACTAGTACTCATGCGGCCCTCGTGGTGATTTGAGTTTAAGACCCCTGATTTAGAGCAAGAACAGAATGTTGTAAATCATCATGCAAAAAAACTTTTTCTCTCAAAAACCTGTTGCAAATGAAATTTTGAGGATTCAAAGGCTGTTCAGAATCAATTTATGAAAACTCTTTTGTGAAATCTGGTGAAAACCAGTTTCTACCTGTGCTGGTAAATATATGTAAAATTTAACTGTAATTTTAATTGTATACTTGTAACTAAATTACAATTTAATTATTTGCAGTCTGAGGGGTTTTTTATTTCTTTTCTTTGTAAATCTTTCACCTCTCTTTTGCTTGAAAAAATTGTTTTAAGTCTGTTAGTTAAAATGATGAATGAGACAAAATCACACTGCTGTTGAGTCAGGAGTTCTTTCAAAAAGAAATATAGAGGTAGCACGTGTCAAAATGTTTAAAGGTCTGCAGACATCTCTTCTAAGGCATGGGGTTCAACCAACAAATCTGGTTGAAGCAGCTGTTTTTCAGAGGTGGCCGATAGCTTCAGTAAGGCTGAGATATCAGGTTATATTGTTCAAAAAAAATGGATGATTGGGTACCTGACTAAAAGGAATCTGGTTATCCATGTTCTTGGTTTTGGTTTAAAGACCACAGCACACTAAATCCTAGCTAGCAACAATGCAGTTACTAAAAGTCAAAGACATCTCAGGAGTTTTAACAGTTATATTATTGTTTTAATCCTCTCTTCTGTGTATTGAAATATTAACAATAATGCTGTATAGAAATTAAGCTGTTAGTACTTAATGTAGAGTTTAATTTAATTATAAGTGATTTATCTCTACCCTGTTTCCTCTCATCATTGCCTCCTTAATACAGAGAAAAACTCATAAACAAAACCAGAAAAATACCAAGTTTATCTGTGAGTTTTGTGAATGATGACTCTGCTTTGTTACATTCTTTTGTCTTTTTTACCTATTCAGTATGCTTTTCAAGGCAGGGACCATTTCTTACTATTTGTATATTCAGCACATAGCACAGTGGGGTCCCAGTCTTAAGACCTGTAGCACTTCAGGATATCTAGCATCTATCCTTAATAAATAATTGCTAAGTAGTCATGTAAAGAGTTCTGGCAGAACAGAGTCCCAGTCCATATACACTGCCACAATGAAGTAACTTCTTCACTTGGCCACTATGTGAAGTGAAAGCATTGAAAACACATGAATGATGATTGTCGTAGCTTTGCAGATCTGTCCGCTGAACATTTGCTGGCAGTTTCAAGCAGGTACATGTTTGTTTTTGTTTTTGTTTTTTTTCCGGCTTGCTTCTAAAGGTCCAGAAATGTTTATCCATTCAACTCTACTAGCCTTAAGAATTTTCAGACATAAGGGACAGGAGTAATTTTATTGCTATGCCCAACACTTTCTGTCTTTTGCAAAGCCAAAAGCAGCAAGAAATCCTGTCCTTGAAAAATGAGACTTCACTCACACTAGTAATTACATTATTTCTGAAATAAAGAGTGCCCCATTTTGCCTGTCTTGGGCTCCTCAAGGTTGCCCATCTCCTAGACTTCATCAGCTCCTGCTCTACATCTGTACCATAATCCATATGACTGGAAGCAAAATCATAGAAATGTAGCACCGGAAGGGATCTCAGAGTCATCAAATCCAGCCCCCTTGCACTGAGGCAGGACTAAACTCATCTAGACTATCCTTGACTGCTATTTGTCCAGCTTGGTCTTAACCTCTAGTTTTTGGGATTCCATAAGTTCCCTTGGAAGCCCGTTCCAGAACTTAACCATCCATATAGTTAGAAAAATAAACAGAGAGTCCTGTGACACCTTAAAGACTAACAAATTTAATTTGTTATAAGCTTTTGTGGGCTAGCACCCGCTTCACCAGATGCATGAAGTAGAGGCTTTAGTTTTTTAGGAGTATCTGCAACTGAAAGGAAAGGAGAGTTGCACTATTATGTGGAGACTCAGCGTTAATAAGCTTAATTCAAACCATGTGGATTCACTACAGTTGATGAGAGAGTGTGAATGTTTAAAGAGGGAAAATTATTTTTTTAAAGTGAGATAGTCACTCCCAGCCCCTGTTCAGACCCAGTGTGACGGTGTCAATTTTGTCTCTGAGTTCCAGTTGTGTAGTTTTCATGCTGTAGTCTGGTTTTAGAAAGGTTTTTCTTGCTGAAGTATTTTAACTTTCAAGTCTGTTATTGAATGTCTGGGGAGATTGAAGTGCTCTCCTGCTGGTTTTTAAATGTTACCATTCTTGATGTCTGATTTGTGTCCATTTATTCTTTTGCATGGAGACAGTCGAGATTAGTCAATATATATGACGGAAGGGCATTGTGGGTACATGATGGCATATATCACATTGATGGATAAAAAGGTAAATGAGCCCCGATGGAGTGGCTGATTTGGTTAAGTCCTATGAAGGTGTCACTTGAGTAGACACATAGGCAGTGGGGTTTGTTTCAGGGACAAGTTCCTGTGTTAGTGTTTCTGTTGCATGGTGTGTAGTTGCTGGTAAGTGTTTGCTTCATGTTGTGGGGCTGTCTGTAAGTGAGGACTGGCCTACCTCCTAAGGCTTGAGAGAGTGAAGGATCATCTTGCAGAACTGAATGTAGACTCTTGATGATGTGCTGTGCTGGAGAGGTTTTAACTGGGGACTGTAAGTGATGACCAGTGGCATTCTGTTGCTTTCCTTATTGAGCCTGCTCTCTAGCAGGTGACTTTTTGTTACCCATCTGGCTCTGTCTGTCTTTCTCTTCACGTCCCTGGGTAGGTATTGTAGGTTTAAGAATGCTTTATAGAGATCCTGAAGTTGTTTGTCTCTCGTACTGGGGACTGAGGTACTGGAGAAAATGTAGTTGTATTTTAGGGCATGGCTGTAGACAGTGCATTGTGTGATGTATCCTGGATGAAAGCTGCAGGCATGTAGGCAGGTATAGTGGTCAATAGATTTCTCGTATAGGGTGGTGTTTATGTGGCAATCATTTATTTGTACTGTAGTGTCCAGGAAGTGGACTGCTCCAGGCTGAGGTTGATGGTGGGGTGGAAATTGTTGAAATCCCAGTGGAATACTTAAAAGGCCTCTTTCTGTGGGTCCAGGTAATGGAAATGTCATCAGTGTTAGATATTGTGAAAAACTTTCTAACCTCATCTCCTATGCTGCATATTGAATACGTTACTTCATGCCCTTTTTTCAGCAGACATGGAGAACAATTGATCAGTGTCCTCTTTATAATAGCCCTTTAAATCTTTGAAGACTATCAGATTTCCCCTCAGTTTCCTTTTCTCAATGCTAAATATGCCCAGTTTTTACCTTTCACATATGTCAGTTTTCTAAACCTGTTATCACTTTTTCTTGCTCTCCTCTGGACACTCTCCAGTTTGTCCAGGTGTTTCCTAAAGTGCAGTGCCCAGAACTGGACAAAGTACTCTGGAGGAGACTTCACCAGTGCTGAGCAGAGCAGAACAGTTGCCTCTCATTTCTTCCATACAATGCTTCTGATATACACCCCAGAATATTAGTCTTTTCCACAACTGCGTTGTGCTATTGACTCCTATTCAATTTGTGATCTACTACAACACCCATACCCTTTTCAGCAGTTCTACCACCTAGCCAGCCATTTTCTATTTTATACTTGTGCATTTTATTGTTCCTTCCTCAATGGAGTACTTTGCACTTTTCATTTTTGAATTGTATCCTGTTGAATTCAGGCCAATTTTATGATTTGTTAAGATAATTTTGAATTCTGTTCTGTCCTCCACACAGTTTTGCAAGTCCTCCCAAGTTAGCATCATCCATAAAATTTTTAAGTATAGTCTCTACTCCATTATCCAAGTCATTAATGAAAAGGTTGCATAGTACCAGACACAGGACTGACCCCAGTAGATGTGCCCTGCCAGTTTGACAGCAAACCATGGATAACTACTCTTGGAGTATGATTTTTCAACGAGCTGTGCACCCACTTATTGCATGTTAATTTGGACCACATTTTCCTAGCTTGCTTATGAGAATATGATCGGGTAAAAACCTTTTTAAAATAACAAGTATCACGTCAACAACTTCCCCTTAATTCACTAGGCCTATAGCCCTGTCAAAGAAGGAAATTAGATTTGTTTGGCATAATATATTCTTGACAAATCCATGCTGGCTATTCCTTATAATTTTATTATTCTTTTGTCTATAAATAGTTTGTTTAATAATTTTTTCTAGCATCATTCCAAGTACCAAGTTCAGCTGACTGGTTTATAACTTTTTTGTTCCCATTTTAAAAAATGGTACTGTATCTGTCCTTTTCCATTCCTCTGGAACTTTACCCATCCTCCATGAGTTCTCAAAGATAATTGCTAAATTACCTTTTTCTAAATTAATTTATATTCACATCAATTCATATTAACTAATAATTAAATCAGTTATTTTATAATGAGTTATAAATTCTATTGCTTTAATTTAATAGCCATGGAGAGTTGTTGATAGATTAATTTAATATTAATTAATATTAATTGCTAACAGTTCAAATAGTTCTATAAGCTCCATATGTTGGATTTCATCTGATCCTGCCAACTTGAATATGTCTAATTGATTTAAATATTCTTTATTATGTTTTTCCTCTGTTTTATCTTATAATCCTTTTCTATAGTTGTTAATATTAATTGTGTTCAGAATCTGGTCACAATTAACCAGAACCTCTTCATATTGCCTTTTATATCTTATCCTATGTGTAACTTGTTCTGTGTCTTAGCCTTTCTGATTTTGTCCCTGTTATTCTTTTACATTTCTTAGCACTTTGTCTGTGTTTCCATATTTTGTTGGTTTCCTTTTTGATTTTCCAAATAAACAAAGAGCTCCTGATGCAACCTTGTTAGACTCTCTCTTCTTTCTGTCTCTCCTTCACACTGGGATAATTTCTAGCTGAGCCTCTTGAGAAACTGCCAGCTCTCCTGAATTTCTCTTTTCTGTTATTTTGTCTTCTCATGGGACATTGTCTGTTAGTTATCTGAGTTTGTTGAAGCCTGCTTTTTAGAAATCCATTGACCTTATTCTTCTGCTCGCCTTTCTTTTCTTAAAATCTCCATTTCCTCATCACTTTCACCCAGATTCCTTTCTGTTTGTCAGAATGAAGTCTAAAATGGCTATCCCCCTAGTTACTTCCTCCACTTTCATATTCAAAACAAAAATTTTCCCCAAAACATTCCAAGAGTTTATTGGAAATTTTGTGTTTTGCCATAATACTTTTTCAACAGATGTTTGGGAAGTTAAAGTCCCCCATTAGTATCAGTAATTTTTTATTACCGTCTTCAGTGCTGTCGCTGAACTGGCAACCTTAGCTTTAAACCTGAAAATATAATCAAACAAACTCTGCCTCACGTGCCACAGTAAGAGCTCAAAATTACCATAGAAATTACTGTAGTCTTTTGGGACTTAATTAGTCTACTTTGACAGCGTCTTTTAAAATAAGTTACATATTTTAAAATAAGAATATTTTTTTGATATGTAAACTACAAAACTCAAGGTTGTGGCTAATGCTTGTTCATGACAGGATGATAAATAGCTTGTCTAAATGTAACTTACACATCATTTACACAGCCCATATTCATTGCTGCACCATCTAAACCAGGGCTGGATTAAGACAGGGGCTTTAGGTGCATTCCAAGGCAACCAGGGCTCAGGTTGAGGACCCGCCACCCCATGAAAACAAATCTTCCCCAGCCCACACTTTCCCCAGGCTGGGATGGCAGCTTTGCCGCAGGTCTGGAGCAGCTCCCGCTCAATGCAATGCCCCCAGCCCCTGGTGGTGGCCAGCCTGAGTCCCAGCCCCCAGCTTGGACTCAGCCCCCCACCACCTGCTGTGCTGGCCTGTGCCGTGGTGCCCCACTACTCCGAAAGCAGTACCAAGCCAGCCTGTCCCAGAGCTCTGAGCACCAGCCCTGTCCCTCCCACCCTTGGTGGCTGTACGAGGGCCCACATTGACTGCTGGGGTATGTGGAGTGGATTCTGGCCCATCCTGCCCCAGCAGCACAGCCACCCAGTCTGGTCTTAAATTGGGCACCCACTCCAGCTGGGCATTGGGCATCTGTTTGCATCCCACAGTCCACCTTAGCGGAGAGGGTGGCAGCAACGGCGGGGGGGGGGGCACAAAAATCTCACAGCTCAGGGTCCACAGGCACATTAATCCAGCCCTAGCCCAAGCAGTTTTAATTTGAGCTGTTCTTCCTTGTTCCCTGTAATTCCTCAAGCTATCTCTTTTCCTTATAAGAGACCATCATCTGTCCGCCAGACCAAGTCTCTTCAGTCAGCAAAGAGAATACAAGGCTTCCTTTGCTTTATTACCCTTAAGTGCACTAATACTTTCTCACCTAGAATCCTTCCACTGCATCCGTTAGTATGAACAGAAGTAAACTTAGCTTTTCTGTATGCATTTCTGAGACAATTCTTTATGAGGTTTGGAAGATAGTTCTGTGCAGTCTTTTGCTCTATTAGGGGTTAATATAAATAGATCTAAAATTAAGGCCATTTTTGGTCTTCAAGTTGCAAATTGTTTCAAAGCTGCTTAAACTGAATGTATGTAAGTAATGTTCAAAAAACAGAAAAACAAACCTTTGCGGGCTCCTTATGTTGCATTTTATAGAGTGATATAATCTTACTAGTAGAAGCTTCTTGTGGATAAAATTATACTTTTTGTGGTTATGTACATTGCATTGCCTCAGAGTGATAATGTATACATAGGGTATCAGTTTTAAAGGGCTTATCATTCCAAAGCTGACTTCCAACTAAAGCTACCGTGGCAGCTGCAGCTACATTCACAATTGCAAACCTGTAATGCACTGTCAGGAAGAGGCCATCTCCAGCTGAAATACAATCAACTTATGTTTGGCATGAATAGCAAGTAATCAAATTGTAGTTTATTTCACTAGAAAGCTCTCTCCCACATAGTTAGAACTTAAACTGCCTTTTCCGTTTCTAGCAAAAAGTCCTTGTGTTTTGTCTGCAGCCTATACCTTTTATAACTCTCCATATTCAAATCAAGTCAAATACTGCCTGTTACAGTAAGTTTGCAAGGCTGTAGAAGCTGCTGTGCAGGCTGCTCTGTCTTGGCTGGAAAGTTATAAAGGTTGCTTGCATTTACTGTAAAATATTACTGTCTTTGCATGACCTCCTCCCTCCCGCCCCCACAGCAGGGAACCCCCGCAAGGCACTCCCTCTCTTCTCTCTACTCAATTATAACATACATTTGAGTCAGACTCTATATTAAACTTCTGTTTATAAACTTTTAATTCATGTTTTAGTAAAAGCTTACTTGAGTGCTACAGATTGTGATAGTGCCCAAAAAGTCAATACAGGTTGGTTATATCTATGACATATAATAATCTATAACACCTTTTTCTGCTATGCTTATAACTTCAGTAGTGTATATGGCTGGTGTCTGTAATATACTTGTAACATCAAGTAGACATTTATTAATACTTTCTAAACGAACTGTTAATATAGAGCAGGACCAACATATGACAAGAGAACCAACAGTTATCACATTCAGATGGACTCTCAGCTTTGCACTTCTACCCTGGTCCCAGCCCTTCCTCCCAACCCATTGCATGTGTGGCTGAGATCAACAAGACCTATCTGCTTCTCTTCCAACTGATGGTTGAGTTCTGCTTCTCATCTAGTCAATTGTTTTTCTTCCCACTGTGACTTACTATTATTTTCATTTTGTATCACCTAGGTGTCTTAGTTATGGACCCACTAGGCATTGTATAAACATGAAATAGAAAGATGCACCAGACAGCTTACTTGTAAAGCCTAGTCTATGCTGGCCATGGATTTTAGCAGCAGTCAACTGGAGAATAACAAGCTTCGTACAGTAACTTGTGTATTTCCCATTGACTTCCTAATACCTACTTACCGCAGTATCTCCACTGCACTGCATCAACTGGAAGTGCCGTCCTATTAGTGCAGCGCTATACTTCTTGCTGAGGTGGATCAACAGGGTCAACTTCCGAGTTCAGTTGAGCGAGTCTCACTGCTATTCAATCGGATCTGCAAGATCAATCCTGCACTGCCAGCGGCGGTGCTGGCAGGGTAGACATACCCTAAGACAAGAGACAATGGATGGGTGTAAACAGATTGACAGAGTAGTACAGGGAAGCCTTGAGACAGTATTGATCAGCATGTAAGGGAGTTATTTCAGTATACGAGCAGTCTAGCCATTCTCACTTTTTTTGTAGACTGATGCAATCCATTCCATTTGCAGCACTCCCACTCAGCCTCTTTGAATACTTTTACATTTGACTAGCTGGTCAATGCTATCTTATCTGATGTTAAGATGGCTTCCAGGCTCCTGTATTCACTAGTTAGGCAGGGAAGAAACCCAAAAATTTTTCTTGGACAAATATCACTTGCCCTGGGCTTCTGGGCAATAAGATTTTTTTTAGCCTGTTAACCAGGCCCTGGAGGTGTTTTCCCCACATCAGGGTGGCATACATTTGCAGGACCAGATGGAGCAGCAAGCACTGCCTCCTCTTATGCAATGGTGTGCTGTACAAGTTCCAACTTAATTCTCCAGCCCTGTCAATTCAGCACCTTTCACATACAGTATAATAAAATTCACTTAAAAGCAAAATGGCTGTCCAGTTTGTACAGCAAATACTCAGTATGTATGGGGAAAATAGGCTGAATCGTAGACCACATTATTGTTGTTTTCCTACTTTTTGTTAAACTAGCCATTCCATAAATTCTATATTTACAAAGATTTTCATGCCTATTTAACTTTACAACTCCCACTGGAAGTCTGTGTGAGGATGTTAAGATCTGTAAGTTTTACTGTTGAGGTTTTGTTTCAGTTTTAAACATATATTTGACAGAAGAAAGGGAAAAATAATATACTGTTGCCTCTTGGCCAAGTGATTTCAGATTTTCAAGGCTTTGCAGGCCAGTTGCCTGTTTCGTGATATAGAATCATACTTTCTTTGTAGAATCTGTTTATTTTCTGAAACAGAAGTAGTAATAAACAACAGACTCCCTTTGACACAAACCTCAGGCCTTGCACCTGTGCTCTACCCCCTAAAATGACCATATTGCCTCTGTCTTTTTTCCAGGACAGACCTAAACTCACAAATCCAAAACTGTCTGCCCTAGCTGCTGTTGACTCTCATCCCATAGTTACATACGCATATACAGAAGCAACTCTTAGCCCTGTTATAGCTGTCTGGCTGCTGAGGAGACCTTGATTCCATTATTGATCCTGTTGATAGTTGTCTGCTTATGCCCACCCTTTCTACAGAGTTCGTCCTACATCAAAACCCTTAATGGTGGGCAATTGCAATACCAGCTGTAATCCACTGGAGTTTATGAAAACTGGCAAATGTTATCTATAAGGTCTGTACGGACACAATATTTTTTATAAAATGTGCAAGGCACAGCTGCATTTGTAGTTTTTGTACCAAATATGTATATAGTAGGCAGAGCTGATGGTACTACCTATACCTAAAGTTGCCTGACACTATCAATTAGAAGACCCTGATTTTAGTTGCTTATAATCTTGCTAAATTTTAACTGATAGGGCTAAAACCCACTATGCTTAGTGTCTGCCTCAGGTTTTCTTTATTTCTTTCTTTCTAAGCTTCACCAAAAAGGATTCGGATATTTCAAAAAATGAGATTTGGGGGTAATGTCCTGTTTTACCCCTATTAAAAACAAACAAAACCTACCTCCAACCATGTTTCACTGGGAAGTTCTTGAGTATCTATGCTTTGGAGTATGTTCCTGCAAAAAGTCTGCTCAAATTTACTCGAGAAATGAGCTTTTGAGAAATAGCTCTTTGCACATGCTCAGATATTGTACTTATTAATTTGTCAGCTAAATTCTCTGAAGATTCCATTTGTACTGATTATGCTTCATCAGTGCAATGGTTGCTCCTGATTTCAACTTCTTTCCTTGTTACACAGCTCTCATTTATCTCCAGGGACCACCTGGCTGCTCACTGACTTGTCCTGTTCAATGGTTAAAGTATACTTTGATGGGCCCCAGAACCCTCCTAATCTCCAGGCCCCCTTCCCATATTGTTTGGGCCGCCTTCCTGCATGTGCAGGCTCCACCCAGGTAGGCATTTTTGAGCCCCACCAGCTCCTTCCTCACAAATGAAGCACAGCCTCAGATCCACATCATCCGAACCTTGTCCAATGGTGCCCACATCAGACCCCTCTTTTTCCATGTCCTCTTCAGCCCCCATCCCCATTCCCTAAGCTCCCTGCTCTCAAGTCCCCCCTTCAGCCCTCCAAACTCCCCACCACTGTTCCCTCTAAGCTGTGCGCATGTGTGCACGCACACAGGTCATGAAACCCATGCACAAAACAAAATAAAGTGCACACAAAAAAATTCAATAGTGCTAATATTGGTGCTCACAAAATATATTTTTGGGCCCACAAAGAAATTTTTTGTGCACACACCCTATGAATAATTAGAAGGAACATTGCCCCCCACCTCCCCTGTCTTCACTCCACCAACGCTCTCCACACCTCCCCAGCCCTCTTCAGTCCCCTTGTCTCTATTCCCCTGTAACCCCACAGAGGTGTTCTGAAACATAATTCATTACTGTCTGGGAGGTGTGCAGATACTATGGGGATGGGACCATAATAGAATCTGGAAAGGCAGATAGGAAACAAAATAACCAGAAACCTCATGGGTTGTATTTACCAGGAAGTTTTCAAGGCAGTGTTGAAGACTTAAGACATATATGAATGAAACCAGAATTTTGATCTCTGTGATTTACTCATCACTGCTTGTGCCTGAGTCACCCCAACCCCCTCTCTAACCCTCTTTCCCTGCCCTGGCTTCCCCCGCTCCCCTGAGTCACCCCAACACCCTCCTTAAGCCCCCCTAACCTACAGCTAGCACCCCCTGCTCCCCCAAGCTCTTCCCTAACCCCCCTGTCCTGCTGCTGGCTCCCC
This sequence comes from Podocnemis expansa, assembly GCA_007922195.1. Lineage (NCBI taxonomy): Eukaryota > Metazoa > Chordata > Testudines > Podocnemididae > Podocnemis > Podocnemis expansa. The sequence continues at coordinate 21,322,499 of ML682013.1, forward strand.
AAGGTCCTGCAACCCCTCCCATACTCTTCTGCCCTACCGCTGGCTCCCCCCGCTGCCCTGGGCTGACCCCTCCGCACCCTTTCCCCAACAGCTGCCCATCCCTGAATCCAACCTCCCCACCCGAGGCCCCCTTACCCAGCCTCAGGAGTGGCCATGCCACAGGCTGCTGCTCCTGCCCTGAGCTTGCTCTGAGTATGCTCAGAACATGCTCAGGGGAGGAGATATAAAAACTCAGAGGCCCAACCTGGGGCGACTCCCCTTCCACCTGGGTAGGGACTGTGGCTGCCAGCCATGCACGGCCAGCAGTTTTCCCTGAGCAGGGGCTGTGCCCCCGCCCACCCACACAGCCTACAGGGAACGTTGAGGGGGAGTGCATTATAACGCTGTGTTCTGCCCCATTATTCTATTTTTAGGGGCCCTGGAATGCTGGCCCCTGATGTTTGTGGGCCCCAGAACAGCGTTCCGGTGCATTCCCCCTTACTTTAACTCCTGGTTCTGAGGAAAAAATAATATGGAATCGTAATTAAAACAATATAACAACAACATGTACACACAAGAGACAAATTAAGTGACCACATAATTTTAATTCTAGCATTTACTGACTTAGGAGTGCTTGACTATACAACTTTAACATTCCTTCAACCTGATCTTTTTATGTATAATAATGCATCCTCTTATATAGTAGGTGCTAAAGATTTCTTCAAAGTTTGGCTGTGTATTGTAGCATCCCAGTACTTTTATGTCTACTAGGTGTATATGTGTATTGTTGAACTAACCATATAATCTAAAGATATTTAATATAAATAAAATAGATTATGATACAATAAAAGTATCTTAAGTGTTAGATTATAGTGAAATATCAGATTTGATACTGCTTTTCTAAATAGAAGGTTGCTGTTTTGTCTGTCGGGCATTGAGTGTATATTTGTTTTATATGGTATTTAAGCATACCATATATAAATCATTCTCCTATGTGAGTCATTTCCACCCTCCTTTTCTACCTATCATTTTTCTCATAAAGCCACCTTATTCTTCCTGTAACATGAGAGATGTATGATTTTCAATGTTTTAATTAGAGTTTGTATAATACTGTTAAAAATTTCATGCTTTCTCTAGTAAGGTGACCCAGGTGACCTGGTTTATCTGAGACGTCAAAAACAGGGTAGAGTTTCCTGAGTGAATTGAGGTCAGGAACTTTATTGTCTAATTATCCAACCCTGTGCCTCATTAAAGTAAGCAGTGGGTCATTCAGCTGGTAAGAAGTTGATATTATGAAGGGCACATCCTCTTTTTTGTCCCTTCTTCACTGAGATTAGAGCAAGGATGTCAAATTTATTTGCTGTGGCAAGCCAGATTTGACTTACATGTACTTCAAGTGGGCCATAAGTACCATAAACCGAAATATTAGGGCTTAGACACTCACGGCCTCCCAGAGTACTGTGTATGCGAGACCGTGCTCCTTGATACCACACACACTCCCGAACAGAGTGAGAGTGTGGTCTCACAGTATCATGGAGTGCAATCTTGTATACCCAGAGCTCCTCAGTGTCGCAAGACCTGACGTTCTTGGGCATCACAGAACACTGGGTGTGCAAAACTGCACTCTGTAGGTATGTCTACACTGGAGCCTTAGGTCGATTTAACCTTCCTTAAGTCAAACTAAGGAACTCCCTGTCTACATTGCACTTTTATTACGTCGACTTAACACCAGCGCTTGAGGTTGACTTAAGTGTTAAGTCGGCCTTGTTAAGTTGTCTTAAAGCAATGTAGATGGCAGGCCCCATCCCCTGCCCTGCCCCAGGGCCTGATTTAACAACGTCAACTAACAGAAGCCCTCCAGTGTAGATATACCCTTAAGTCAACTTAGCTTTAAAGTCGACTTAAAATCAACCTTGTTAAGTCGACTTCAGATAGCCCCCAGTGTAGACGTACCCTGTGATACCACAAGACCTCTCTCTCTCTCTGTGTTCAGGGAAAAGTGTGGTCTCGCAGAGCACTGTCGCCGGCTGGATGGAAGAGTTTTGTGGGCCTTATTTGGCCCACAGGCTACATGTCTGACACCCCAGGATTAGAGCTTTGAGGGCAACAAAAAATGTCTTGGGTGAGCATTTTATTAAAATCCTGAAACTTGGACCATTGTGTTGAAACAGTAATGAAAGTTTGTAAAGCTTTTGAGCATTCCAGAGCTGCTTTCTTGTTTTGCATCAAACTTCTGCACAGTTTGCAATTTACTGGAGGGAGTTTTTGTTTTCAGCTTAAAATTTCTACAACTCGTCAGTATGTGTTTTTATGGAGACCACATAAAAAAGTGTTCCACTTCTTAGGACAAAGAACTACTAAATTTACAACAGACGTGTAGAATCGAGCTGATATTTGAAGAAGATGTATCCATACAGTAGCTCCCACTTCCATGCCAAAAATATTTCTCTTGCAAATTACCTTTTTAATTACAAAAAATGCATTTATTAGCATTTTCTCTGAATTAAAGTTCTTTAGAGTGAGACTAGAATTGATTCTTGAAATAAAACATGTTATAGAAGTCCCACATATCACACATTTCTGTTAGTTAGCATTGTGTGTTATCTATTGTAAACAAAGTCATAAATTGTTTTTTAAATGCAGAAGTAATAAAGTTTTTGTAAAATCCATAGATCGGAAGATGTTAATATTCCAAGTTCACTTGCCACTTGAATAACATAATTTAATGTCCCATCTTCATCTTTATTATGGCATGGTCCTGAAGTGCTAAAAAGAAATTGGTTAGACAGCAGAGGGAGGGGAGAAAAACAAAAATTCTGTACCTTTTGTTCCTAAGGCTATAGTTTGGATTATGTTTTGGTGGAATGGCTTTATAAACAAACAAACAATCTCCCATGTATTAACTGACTAACATAAAAATACTCACTCCTATTGCAGTGTCAGTATGTCTGCTACCTGAAAATTGTTGGAGAGTCACATGAAGTAGACAGAATGTTTGCAAGGAGAATTGACAAGCATAATGCTATCCTTCAAAATCTAAGTCGATTGAATCTTAAAAAAGAACTGTTATGATGTATTATAGTAATTTAGACAATATTTATTTGGATTTTTGATTCTACAATAGAAAGAACACAGGCATCCTTGATGATTTTTTAAAAGTACATATATATGACTGTCATATGTGATGATTTCACACCATCTCATATGTTCTTTTGTGCCTGTATATCCCATCTGTGAACAACAAGGTAAAGAACATGTCTCACAGGAATGTGTAGGCTCCCATTGAAGTTTTAGTTTTTGGTCAGTTTTTCGTATTTGTCTTTCTCAAAAAATTTACAACCTGTATTGATAGTTCATAGTCATTCTTGTCTTTGCTAGGTGTGTCTTCAGAGTTATCCAGTTTTATATCATGCAAGTTGAGATTCATTTTAATGGTATCTTTGAAGTGTTTACACTGATCACCATTTCTGCCCTTTCTGAGTTTGAGCTTGCTAAGAGCCCTTTTTTGGGGAGTCTGTCATCACCTATTTTGATAACATGATCTATCCATCTAAGCTGAGCTTTGATTAAGTCACTGCATCAATACTTATTGTTTAGATCCTCAAAAGGATGTGAATGCTTGACACTATCTAGTCAGCCAGTCTTCAGAATAGAGGAAGAACAGCGCATGTAAAATTTTTCATGTTGCATTTTTCTTGGGTAAATGTCAAACTTTCACATCCGTATAAAAAAAGAATATTATCCCTGTTACATTATACAGCATCAATCTTGTCAACTGTTTGGTGGTACGCTGGTTGACTATCCTATGCCAAAATCTTCCAAAATTCTGACTTTCCATATTCTGTTTGACACTTCTTGATCCAGGGATCCATTACTTTGGAAGATACTGCCAAGCAATATAAAGTGATTAACATTCTTTAACTTTACACCATCAGTGGTAATATTGGGCTCAGTAGTAGTGGTTGATGGGCAGACTGAAAGAGTTCAAGTTTCTTCCAGTATGCTGGTGAGTGAAACTGTTCAGTTACTTCTGAGAACCTGTCAAGGATAAGCTGTAGGTCACCTTCACTATGACTAAGTAAACCACGGTCATCTGCAAAAATGACCTCAAAATATGAGTTCCTCTAGGACTTTTGTCTGTGCAGTAAGCCTTCAGACATAGAAAAGTTTTCCATCAGCTCTGTACTTTACACAGGTGTCTTTTTTAAGATTGAAGCCATTCTGAATTACACAACTGACAAAGAAGAGACCAAAGAAGACTGGTACCATCCCACAACCTTGTTTCACTCCATTAGATATGGGGAATGGTTTAGGAAGACTACCATCTGAAAGTATTTGACCAGTTGGGTCTTCATGGTATTGGCATACAATGTTGGCAAATTGGGCGGGCCAGCCAAACTTCTCTAGAATTTTCCAGAGATGATTTATGCCACAAGTGTGGATTCCTTTTTTTTTAGATCAATGAAGACAGCATATAGTTCCATATTTTGTTCAATACATTTTCCTGACTCAGTTTCACAACAAAAATCAGATCTGTCATGCTCTGACCTGGTCTAAATTCCCAGTGGATCTTTGCTACTGCTTTAATAAGCTAATTGAGGGGGAAACAAACAAAGATTTTACCACCTGCTGATAGCAGGAAAGGTAGAATAGCCAGATAGTTGTCAAATTCAGATTTGTTGCCTCTTTTTGGTATAGTTTAGTTATGAATGTATCTTTTGAGATCCTGGGGAATTTTTTCAGTTCCCAGGTATGCTTAATAATTTCTTATAGATAGTTGATAGTTTGGAGGCCAGCAAATTTAAAAGATTTCACTTGGTATGCTATCTTTACTTGGTGATTTACCCATGTTCATTTGTTCACAGCTTTTTGCACTTCTTCAGCAGCAAGTAACTTCTCAGTTTCTTCAGGTATGAGGTTCTGCATTAGTTACTCTGGCACTCATAGATTGACAGTAAAGTTGTACCCATCATTCAGAGTTGCTTGTCTTGTTCTTGATTAAAGTAGATCCATCTGAACTCTAGTACAACTGGTTCTGATTTCAGTGAGCCATAAATAATCTTCAGGAAGTTATAAAACAGCTCTCTCTGGTTAGTATTGGCATAATACTACATTTGTCCTATTTTCTTTTCCCAGGCATTATCCTATAGAAAACAAAGCTGTTTTTGAACCAGGGCTTTCAGGTGCCTAAATTTATCTTTTGTTTTGATGTTGACTCTCTCTCATTTTGAGAAGACAAAAAATGCATCATTCTTTTCCATGAGGATTTTTTTTGTTTTGTTTCATGATGTTTTGATCAAACAAAGTGGGTAATTTTTGCCTAGAGTTTTTTCTGTTGCTTGGACAATGGCTGATTTCAATGTATTCTACTTTGAGGGTTTTTTTTTTTTGAGTGATGATGTAATGCTATCACATTTTTTCCTTTCGATTTTCCCTCTGTTTTTCTTGATGAAATGAATTTCTTAATTCTGCTAGGTTTAATTTTGGTTTGGTCTGTTCAATAATGTTTTGCTAAGTAGAAAACATGTATAAATTAAATGGCTCTGATCATCCTGTAATCAGTGCAAAAGTGTGCTCCTCACATTGCCCTAGTTATCTTGATGTTTCTGATGTCTCTTTGCTGTATAATGTCATTATTAATCTGGTGTTAGTGCATTAATCTCAGATTCATCTATAAAGTTTTATGGTTGTTGAGGGCTTAAAAATTGTATTGGTAATAGCAAGCTCATGCTCACTATTCTTCCTGAGTAGGTGGAGACAATTGTTGATCATTTTCTGATCCAATCATTTTTTAGTAAATCAGTCAAAGTCCACACTTGTCTTTTCCAGCTCTGGCAATAAACTTTCCCAAATATGGGTTTGCTTTCTCTGGGTATAGATTTAATTAGGTCATCCAAATCAGAACAGAGCAGTTTTTAGCTCTTCTCTATTCCTCAGGGTTGGCACATGAGCACCAAAAAGAATCACAAAGCATGTAATTTCCAAGGGACTTCACAGATCTCTAGCTGTTCCTTTTTGCCCACAAGTAAGGCTTTCAATGATTTCGGGAGGCTGTTCTTAATGGTCAAACCAGTGCCATAATTTCTGTATACTTCTGCTGGCCTTTTTTTGCCAAAAGACACTGTAGCCACCTCCTAAATCCTTTATGGAGCCTTTATCTGCAAATCTGGTCTTGCTGAAAGAAGCTGGGTTGATTCTCTGTTTAGCTAGATCGCTTGTGTAACCTGCTAGGGTGGGCTCAGATGCATTCACCTGCCCCTCTCTAGTGCCCCACAGAGAAAACCCCTGCAGAAAGCAGCTGGAGAGCCAGGATCCAGTCTATTGAGGACTCACAGGAAAGACTGCTCAGAGTTCCCATCCCTGATTAAACTACCACTCAGCATAAACATACAATGAACTTTACTAACTAAACACACCTTATCCTAAGGAACCATAATACATTTAAACAACACAGTAAGAAACCCAAGAGTCCCAAAGTTCAGGTGGAGTCACCCTTATTTCAATTGCAGTCTTTTAAGTCCTTGAGGCTTAAATGCAGGAGGAAAGCAATCCTCATCCTCTCTAGCTGCAGAAATCTTCAGGGGAGGATTGTCACAGGGCATGCTGTTCTGACCTTGTTTCTCAGCCTTCTCTGCTCCCCAGTTGCCCCTAGGATTCACCACAGCTCATCTTCAGTGCAAACTGCATGCTTATTTATTTGTAAATGTGACAGTCCCACTCCCAGTTTGTGCCCCAAATGCTCTCTGGGCTTGGAGGTTCAGGGTTCTCCTTCCTCTGGCCTGCTGCCAGAGACTGTCCTGCCTTGCTGGCTATGCCTCCACTGTTTCTTGTGCTGGCTGGCCCAGGTTATATTCCTGGGTGAGATCCTCAGCTGGTCTTTATCTCCCCGACTAGGCCAGAGCTCTGCTGCTGCTTAATCAGCTGTTGTCTGCCCAGCCTTGGCCTCTCCAGCCCAGGCTAACAGGCAGGTGAGGAGTTGCACTACTCCTGCCCTGTTACAAGGACATTCAAATTATGGAACATATTTAACTTTACTCTACAGTTTGGCCTCCACTTGATATGAGTGCAACCTCAATTTGTGTTCTACTAAATCTGGAGGTAAGACTTGAAAACGAAGATCCTTAAGTCTATTACTCACTGGTGTGGCCCCTCATTGACAGTTTCACTTAGAGTTCTATCCATTTGCTCCAAAACAACTCTGATAATCATCCCTAGACAAAACCAAAGTCAGACTGCCTTTTACTTTGAAACAAACACTTAAGATTGCCTTTCCACAAAATTCAGAAAAGATTGCATTTCCCCTTATACTTTGGGGTTTTTGTTTTCTTTCTTTAGGTGAAATGAGGAATGATTTATACATCACTATAGAAAGAGGAGAATTTGAAAAAGGAGGGAAGAGTGTGGCCAGAAACGTGGAGGTGATGATGCACATTGTGGACAGTGGTGGCCAAATTTTAAAGGTACTATTTTGACCCTAACTGTAAAGAATATTGTTAGAAAGTGAAGGTTTGTATCTGGTGCAGATGCTGAGAAAAATATTGTTAATTTAAACTGTTAACTGTTTTTTTTCTCAAAATCCTTTTATTCCTGAGCAGCATTGACTTGTTGTATTACTCTTTACCTGGATGTCCTATTAATAGGACATATTGCTATTGCTCTGTAAAAAAGGGTAAACCTCACACATGTAATAACATTGAGTGAAGCTCAGAGCATTGCAGACTGTCCATTGCTGTAGTACCTGCTAGCTGCTCTAGAGCAGTGGTTCTCAGCCTTTTGCAGGTTATAACATACTTGGCGGTGTGCACACCCCTACAGGACATACCAGCCCGGCCCCTGGCTCTCCATGACACACTTACCACAAGTGTGGGGCAACACAATAATGTGTCCGGATGCAGTGGTTGAGAACCTCTGCTCTAGAGGAAAGTAGAAATCACCAGCATGTCTTGAAACACAGCACTCCTTTCCTCTTCCAGAGTTGATGGCCGGCTCTTGCTATTAGCATGCTCGCAGTCACCACTTACATGAAATTTCCAAAACAATTCCCTATGTTATATGTAAAAAAAGAGAAAAGGATCATGGGCACAAAGAGAGGAAGAGTGCCTTCCAGCTTACTGATGGTAGTTTATATTACCCATACATTGTGAGCAGCCAACACAGAGACTGGAAAAATACAAATCAGCCTGCCATTCTTCTATCCTACAGGACCACAAGGCAATTCAAACAGTGTGGCAATAACTGTTGGGATACCTGATTGCATTCCTAATGCACACAGAGATTACAAGAAATATTACAATATTACAAGAAAGAATAAGTTTATTTTAGATTATGCTGAAGATCTTGGACCCTGGAGAATACCAGTTTCATGTCACTTTAAAGTTAATCTGTCTTTAAACTTTTAACCCAGTTTTTTTTTTTATAGGATTTTATCTCCTTTGGCTCTGGAGAGCCGCCAGCTAGCAAGTTCCATTCCTTCGTGCTTTATCACAACAACAGTCCCAGATGGGCTGAGCTGCTGAAACTTCCTATTCCTGTGGATAAATTCAGGGGAGCACACATCCGCTTTGAATTCCGGCATTGTTCTAGTAAGCATCATCCATGATTGATTACAATGCTTTGTTATGTTGCATTAAGCATTTTGAATTTGATAACATTTAAACTGCAGAAAGACATGGGGTAACTTTTCTTTACCCATACAGCCTCATGACAGCTTTTCAAGTTTTGCAGTCTATTGTGGTGAAACAGGAAGAAAATATCCTATTTAAATTGCTTTGGTACAATCTAAATGACATAAGAAACTGACCTAATTTTATTAAATAGAAAAAGGCAACATGAAGGGCGGAAGTTTGAACACAAATTAGGAAATACAAAATACAGTCTCAGAACTAATTTGGCTAATTGCAAAATGGTATCAATTCACTTATATATATAGAGAGAGAGAGAGCGCAGTCTAACCCAGTAACAGTACATATCCAGTAGTGTAGCCAAGATAATATTACTGGAAATGGACATTTTACTGATTTCCTAGTTTAACTAAATTCTAGAAATACTTGTATATCTTAAAAGTAGTTTTGACTGAAATGCTGTCAGCTTGCAATGAGTTTTAATGCATATATATAATATGTATTTGAAACTGAGGTGTCTTAGACCACAGCATTGAGTGCACTCGAGTCAGACCGCAGTGGTGAATGAAAGAGCAACAAATATGATCAAAAGAAGGTGAAAGACAAAAGAATCTTGACACTTCACCAAAAAGGCTGATTAAGCTATTTGTACAAACAGAAGTGCTCATCCTGTCAGTAAAAGGAAACCATTTAAAGAAAGCCATGTACATGAAAACTGATTAAACCAATGGAAAATACACTAGGCATTTGTGTGATTACAGAAAAGATGGGGAATCCAGAGAGCTATTAGTTGCATTGGGGAACAATCTCCAGGTAGTTTAGTGTGGGGAGAGAGGGAGCTATCCTTTAGGTCAAGAATAAGCCAAATGTTGGTAATAAATGTAGTAAGTAAGTCTTTGCTGAGTAGCCTGAAGTATACATCACAATAGGTATTCAAACCTTGCAAGGCAGCACAGCACACTCTGTTAGAGTGCTATCTTCCTTGTGAACAGAAGAATTGTGGTCTTTGAAGCAGCCACAGACTGTTGCCAACCACCAACTATTTTCACACACACACTCCTGGCTCAAGAGCCACAGTTCTAACTGCAAACACAGGGCAACTCACCTCCTACTATCAATCCTCCCTCTCAGATGGGTCACTTCTTCCCCTTCCCTTCCTCCTTTTCTGTGAGCCTTTGTAGGTCCTGCATAATGAGCCCACCAGCTGCTTCCTTTTAGCTCACTTCCTGCAGGCTTACTCAGCTGGCTCCAATCTCCTGTTAAATAGGACTTCACTGGCAAAAGGTTGGGTTAGCGTTAAGTTTTCAGCCAGCACCCTGTACAGAAGGTGGTTGACTGCAGTTGTAATTTTTTAGGGGGGTACTTCTTTCACAGCAGGGGATGCTTCTTTAAGGGAATTCCCCTGGGATAGGGACAAGAAAATCCTTAAAAATTTAGCTAGATTGGCCTCATAACTCCAAGAAGAGATGGGAGACTGCTAAGGATAGGAGGACTTTTGGACCCAGGCTTCTTCATGGACTCATGGGTTTATGCCATAGAGGAGTCATTAGGAAATAGCTCTCTTCCTCACTATTTGTGAATGTTTCCACAAGGAAATCCTTTCAGAGACTTCCTGTCTACAAGCACCCTCCCACAGCAGGATGTGGTCAGGCTCCTTGTTACTGATTACGGGACTTGTATGTGAAAGGCAAAGTATACAGAACACCCAGTTACAGACCTTTATGATTAAAATGAAAGCACCAAGTAGTGCCTGGAACAAAGTGACATCTCTGTAAACAGACCTCTGGACATGCATGGAAATGCTATCCAATCAGTATGGCTCCGGTCAAACACAGGGGTTGCCCAGACAGAGCCATTTGAAGGGCCAAGGCCTTTTATCATAATTTTTCTGGGAGGGGTAGGTATCTAAATTTCCTGCAAAATGTCATTCGTGCATTTGGCACTTGGACTGGTCCATTATTGTTAATAATTTAAAATAGTAACATTTTGTATTGTAAAAACAAACAAGGGGTCCTGTGGCACTTTTAAAGGCTAACACATTTATTTGTCACATGAGCTTTTATGGGATAAAATCCCCCTTTGTCAGATGCTTAGTTCTGATGATTAGTTCTAATTAAGTTAATTCAAATTAAAATGGCCACACTAGGAAAACCAATTCAAACTAGCATGTCCATGAACAGGGCTTGCTAGTTCGAATTCAGAGAAGGGCACCATGGGACATATGGCAAGATGGTCCCCAAGAAGGGCCATGCCTCCACCCAATATATAAAAAGAGGAAGGCACCCTGGGAGGAAGAAAGTCAAAAAGCATTAATTCAAATTAATGGTTAGTTCAAATTAACATGACTACGTTGGGTTAATTTGAATTAATAAGTTTGAATTAACTGTTACTTTGAAGTTAAATGAGGTTTTATAACTTCAAAGTAAGCTTTCATTAATTCAAACTAGGGAATTCGTTAATCTGAATTAATGAAAGACAGTGTAGACATGCATTATTTTAATTTAAATTGATCCTCATTCATTCAAATTAAATTGTAAGTGTAAACCTACCATATTGTGTTATAGTTTCCAAATTTTGACAATGACAAAAACATACAAGTAAATAACTTTAGTAATAGTTATAATTAAAAAAACAGCAGGGCTAAAATACAAGGCATAGAGGGAGTTGTAAATACTTTGAGCTACAAAGCTCAGATGCGGATCACAACTTTCTTTGGGTGTCAGGATGTGGGGTCTAAGGCTCTGATGTGGGCCCATCATCTGTAAATACATTGCATTGAGGAACTTATAAATTTATCCCCTAAGGAGATTCCGAATAAATATTGTGAGGGAATCCCCTTGGACCTATTTTAGTAACCTTTGGAAGCTGACATCAATTCACAGAAAAATCCTTAGGGAGGGGATTTATTTCATAAAGATACATGAAAGGGATATGAGGGTTGCTAGTGTTGAGTAGCTATAAATGGATTCCAAATAAGCACATTCACATGCTGGATTATTTTCAGTTACTTTGTCTATGGGCTTTTCTTCCCCACAACAGTTAGCATTAGTAAATACACTCAAGTTTCTCCACTTGAACTAGGCGCTGGTCTACACTGTGGGGGGATTTTGGCAGCAGTCATAAGGAGATAGGCAAGGTCCATAAAATCCCTTGTGTATCCCTCTTAAACTGCCTAAAACCTAGTCACTGAAGGGTCCCTACAGCACTGATTCAATAGGAAATGCCTTCCCATTGAATCAATGCTACAGTGCATGTCAGGTAGGTTTTAACAAATAGGCTTCCAGCTAATTCTTTACAAGTGCTCAGTCAGTCTTACACAATCAATGCTGCACTGTCGAAGGTGCTGCCGACAGTATAACCTAGCCCTACATTAGGTCAAATGAAAACAACTACACTGTGAAACAACACAGGAGCTACACAGTGATTGGATGAGCATCTGATGATTTGTTGTAACTGTTTCTGCTGTTTCTCTATAGAACCATAATGAGAGTATCAATAACACTCTGTCTTCAATTCCCTCCTCCCCATCTCCCTCTCCTCCCCTTAGCCACCCATACAGGTCCGTAAGTTGGATTTAACTCAAGCTGATGGGGGTTTTGTGGCTAGCAGTTGGTCTGGGACTACACATGGGTTATACCTCAAACTAACAATGCACTAGGCTAATGCTATGGTGTGTAATATAAACATGAACCCAGAATATGAGTGTTTTCATTTACATGAATGTTTCAGCAAAAGAAAAGGGTGAGAAGAAGTTGTTTGGCTTTTCTTTCGTGCCCCTGATGCAGGAAAATGGGAGGACATTACCAGATGGCACTCATGAACTCATTGTGCACAAGGTAATTTCAGTCAAAAATAATTAGCTATGATTATTCCTCTGAAAAGTATTCCGCATGCCTGGAGGCATTAAACAAAGGAAGCTGTGATAGTTTTATTGTTAAAATAGCCTGTCAAAATTCTGTTGAGCTTATGTTCTTTGTTTATAACTGCAGATGAACTTCATTACTTATTTCAGTGCAGTATGTTACAGTATTTCAGCAAGTAGATTTAAAGAAAAGCTCACTTGTATGAAGAATTCCATACACCTAAAAACTGTCACAACACACAAATGATAGCTACTCTCTTGAGAGCTGTGGGATATATTTTACCAGGTGAGCCCTCCCAGGCCCACCTATTCTGCAGATCTGCCATGTGAGGTCTATTTAATTTTTTTATTTCAAAACTGCATTCCAGAACCTTTATCTGTGTTGAGATGTAGTTTGATAAACTCTTAATAAATAAAACAACTTGCAGTATGCAAGTGCTGCTCTGTTTAAAAACAAAACAAACCTGTGCAGTATGGTTCTTGTTTTGCACTAGATATGTGGGTATGATCCAAAACCCACAGAGCATTGTCACATCTATAACAAGACCAGCCCATGAAAGCTCTTATATAGGCAGACATTCTTCTTATGCTGATATGCAAGCTTAAAATTATTTGTAACTTTCTCATGTGAAAACTATAGTCATTTTTAATTATGCAACAGGCAGACTCATTTTGTTAATAGTTGAGCCTGTTCTGGAGTTTGTCAGTGGCTGAGAAGACCCAAGACAGACTCAAAAACTTTTTGCTGTGTTAGACTCTCTTACAGATAACATACTATGTGTTTAATTATGTTCTTGAAATAGGGTGGTTTCAAATACAGGTGTTCGGTTTTTCTGCTGTTTTTTTTGTTTTGTTTTGTTTTTGTGAGTTTGTATTGCAGATCTAATCTTTGGACATTTGTGCCATTCTTATAAATGTTTAAACATGTTTAAGAGACTTGTCTGTTTGCTTTATAATTTATTTAATAATTTATTTGTGCATCATTTTTAGTTGTTTGTTTTAAAAGGTGCTTGATTAAAGATTGTAGGGTGTCTTTATGTAAGCTAAAGCTGTCAGCAGCAAAGACAGTGCAATATTTTATGTATAAAGTTTTTTAAATAAAATGCATATTGTTTCTAACAGAAGTGTCTGTTGCAGTGCAGTTTGAGTGAAATCATCAGCTGGTGAAGATTGTCATAGCTCCATTGACATCAGCAGAACTGTTATGGTTTGCAAAAGATGAGGGTCTAATCCTTTGTTTCTATTCATGCCAGTGATTTTAACATGGTTATTTTCACAGTGTGAAGAAAACACAAACCTTCAGGATTCTAGTCGCTACCTCAAACTACCCTTTTCAAAGGGAATTCTCCTAGGGAACAACAACCAAGCAATAAAAGCTACTAAAGAGTCTTTCTGGATTACATCTTTCCTCTGCTCCAGTAAACTCACGCAAAATGGTAAGATAATATTTTGATTATTTAAACATGAATAAATCAAGTGAATTTGATAGGTGTTCTTTTCAACACCAAATGGGCACTAAAATACTCATGTTGTGGCATAAAAAACAACTGATCCTCTGTTCTGAAGTTTTTTATAACAGTATTTTTTCCTCAGTTTTGATGATCAGTTGGGAACAAATGGTACATGATGAACCATTGATTTTATGCAGTTAAAAGATGTCTGTAAGTGAACTTAATATTGGAACCACATGCATTATTTTTTAAAATCAACCTTCAAAACCCAGGTGCTCTGAAAAATCTCTTAATCTGTTTGTTTTATAGTTTTTTAAAAAAAATGTTTATTGTACATTTCAGGGCAAAGCACTTTTCATTTAATTAGATATTGTTCTTCTGATATGGCTTTGCTTTTTCCCTCTCTTTAGGTCAGTGATCATTTAGCAAATTATAATTAATGAAAACAGCCTTATATTCCATAGATTGTTGTAATCTATGATGAGGGGTACAGATTTGTTTGAGTTTTTCCAGTATACCACATAAGATTCTTGGCCTGCTTGGTGTATACAATACTAATCATAGGATTCCTTACAGTGAGAAAGCTACTCACAAACAATAAGATCTTTTTTCTCAAAAATATTCTTTATGTACATGTGAGACTGTTCTTTGATATCCTCTTCTGGGTTTTTGTTTTGGTTTGGTTTTGGGGGATTTCAAGTGCTCTGAAACCCTTTGTTATTGCCAGTTTAGTAAGAGGAACTGTGGTTTCCCCACAGTGCATGTAGTGCCAGCTGTTCTTCAGCATGGACACCAGGAAGATGATGACCAAGTGAATATTGTAGACTAGCTCGTCCTTAATTATTTTCACATCTGACAGCTGCAGCCAAATGGTACATTCTTCATTTGAAATTTGATGGTAGACATAACCTCATTGACTTTGATCCCCATGCTCTCAATGAGAGGCAAAAGAGAAAGGAACTTGCCAACTTTGTTCAGACCTGTGCCCAGGATATGAGGAATCTGCTAGGTCAGCGATGCTGAAGTCAGACAAGCATCCTACTTTTTTAGCCAGCTTTTTCACTAGCTATTTGTTCCTGCTGAGTTTCTTCACCTGTATCTAGATGAGGAGTATTGACTGTTTTGTGCTCATCACAATGTCACTGGTTCCCCAGCATGCAGCCTGAGAAATTAGGTCATGGAGTGAACTTGAGCCTGACTGTGTCTGAGAAGCACTTATCCTTCTCTGGGTCGTAGTTTTTTTCAACCAATCTGCATCTTCACAGTTTCAAAAAATGTATATGGTTTCACTTCAGTCCTTGCAGACTTCCTTCAATACTTTGTGCAGGATGTTGTGGGAAACTTTGTCATTCATCTTGGTATCTCATCAGGTCCTGAAAAAGCATCTCTTGTTTTACTTACAGTCAACAATCTGAAGAAGAAAATGCAAAGTGGTATTCTTGGCTGAACTTACAATTTTAGTCAGGTTTATAAAACTTTACATTTTTGTCCTTTGCTTAATTGACATAACTATAGTACCTGTGAAAGTCTCTAGCCTTTATATAAGGAATATTGCAAAGATTTTTAAGTAAAACAGCTGTAGCTTTTAAAGAGAAATTTGTTTTTAATTTTTATAGCATTATTGTAAGTGTCTTTTATCAATAGAACTTCATACAAACAGTTAAGGAAAACAGTTAGCCTATTTTACTGTATATGTATATTCTATATTTTTACAATGTTAGTCTCAAACTAATAACAATTATTCAATAGAAGATTTTCCTTGAGTTGCTTTTTAGAAGGAAACACTGGACTTCATTCTGTTCAAGTTAAAACCTGACTCAGAAAAGCATCCATATTCAAAAAAGCACATGAAGAATTCTGACTCAGAAGTCAATAGATTTTGCAATTGACTTTTATTAGAGCAGCTTCAGGCCTGCTGACCTGTGTTGTTTCCTAACCTATGAGCTTTTGCGTTCATTTTCTAAGCAAGCAAAGGATACAGAGATTTGGTAATGTGGGCATTAACTCTATTGGGTTTCTACATTTTTATTTAAAATGGTTCACAAAATTTAAATTGCACATAGATTTTTTTGTCCAGAAAACAACTGCATCAGATCAACTAGTACAAGCTTTATTAAGTAGGTTTGTTTATTTGTCAAAGTTATGAGAGTGGCAGATACACACTGAGACTAAGAGAATATCATGTCAGTAAAAAGAAGATAAGGAAGTTTTAGCCAGTTGGCATGTATTCGGTACTGAAGATGATTACCTACTGAAAAAAGCACAAAGAAACAGCTGTTCTTTCGTGAAAGCACATGTGATATTAGTGTACATATTTCAAGAGATGTACCTATACTTAAAATCAGTCTATCCACATTCCAAAAAACACCATTCAATACCTGATGATGATTTAATAAGAAAACAGTATAAGAGGTGATTTATAAAAGTAACTGCACCTGGGGAATGCTGGAAATCCCAGAACTGAACCTTCCAGAACTTCTTACGTACTGTATATGGAAATTTCGTATTCTGTTTTGGAGAATAAGAGGCCATGTGACTTTCCCACACACACACAACTTTCAGGATTTACAGGATAGATGAAAAGTTAATCCCAAATACCTTCCTTATAAAGATGACTGTACCTTTCCTTTCTGTTTAAACTCAAGGCATTAGATGAAAATCATTGTCAAAAGGTTTATTTTTAAAAAATAATAAATCAGGTCATGTTTAAAGAGGAGATCTGTGAAACCTGAGTTTTTTCTGTCCTGTTGAGTGAAATTTTTATTGCCAAAATTGACTTTTTCTCCCTTCAAAACTACATTTCCTGATGGATTTGTTGTATTCTCATTTCTCTGAGAATTTCTTCTTCTTCTTTGAGGAGTGTCTCTGTGGGTGCTCTGGTTTGGGAATCCATGTGCCCTGGGTGCCTGTAATTGGAGATTTATGGTAACAGTGCATGGTTGAATCACACATGTTTTGTCTCCATCTTTCACTGCCTTAGGCTTGAGTGCCTTCTCTGCCACCTTTGGCTTGAGTTGGAGCCTTCAGCAGCACCTTTTTTTTCCTCTATTTAATGTAGGATATCTGGTAGTTAGTAGTTAATTAGCAATTAGGTGGTTATTCCTACCCTTCCTGTTCACTTTAAATTTCTTGTCTTTAGGAAAATAAGTTTCAGTTTTCACTTCGCTCTTAGTATACTTTTCTTTCTTCTTCTCCCCTCTCCCCCCACTAAGGATGGAAAACTCTGAAAACGCAGATCATCTCATGCTGGAGATCGTGTCAGTTTTGGCAAACCATCACAGCAGAAAGAAGGGCTTTTGTAAATTATTGAGACTGGTTACTCCATGCCTTTTTATTTCCATCCTTCCTACTCTAACTCCACCCCTGTCCTTCTTCAGGGATCCCTCTCATGAGTACCTATTGCAACAGGAAGTGAACCACCTTATACATCTAGAACCAGTACCAAAACAGGACAGAGGAAAACTGTTTTATACATGTTACTTTCTAACGTAGATGGATGGATGGATGGGGGCCCATCCTAGGTCTAAGAAAACTCAAGAAATTTATTAAAACTGGAAGTTTCAAAAAGGTGACATTAACAACTATAATTTTAGTGGAAGAAATGAAAGATTGGCTCTCTGCTTTTGACCTCCAGCATACGTGTTTCCATATAACAAATCATCTGTCACACAGAAGATATCTGTGGTTTACCTTAGGAGAACAGCATTTCCAATACAAAATACTTTCCTTTGGACTGTTGATCCCTCCAAGGGTTTTCTCAAAACTCTTAGAAGTGGTGGCAGCATATCTAGAAATTATGATCTTCCTATATCTGGGCAACTGTCTGATAAGGGCACCAATACCTTTTCATGAACCTAGGGTTACAAATAAACAACACAAGTCAACACTGATTACAAGTCCAGAAAATAGAATTCATTGGGGCTTTTCTCCACTGCCCAAAAGCTACAGCCTCCTTACCTCAACATCTCACTACGTTTGTCAACTTAAAAGCTATCAGTGGTTACAGATAGCTCACAAACATCAGCCAGAACATGCCTACATCTGCAAGAACACGTCAATAGCAATATTTGTAGTCAAGCACATCACACTGAGATGCCTGCAAATGTGGCTTCAAATAGTAAACATTTCACACAGGCACAGTGTCTACAGATGCTTCATAATGCCAAAATAGGTAAAAGATTCTCTAAAATGGTGAACATAACCAAAGGATGTCTATACAAGAGTTCATTTTCTACAAAGGACTCCAGCAGTGACAGTCCCCATGGATGATTCCCTAATAGACTTAGAAGTGCATCTATTCAACAGCAATCCAAGGCCCGTGGTCCACATCAGAGTCCAACCTGCATATAAATCTTCTCAAGCTAAGAGCAGTCTGCAACACATGCAATTACTTCCTATCACTGATCAAAGACAAATCTACCAGGATCATAACAGATAATGTGGCATATATGTTTCATATAAATCACCAATGGGGAGTACAGTCACACTGCTCATGTGTGGAAGCAGTGCAGCTCTGAAACTGGTACCTCAGTTGCAGTCACAACATACCAGTATCATGTCTTCTGGGATGTTAAACCACAACAGCAGATGCACTAAAAACAGAGACCTCTTACAGAACCATGAATGGGAAATGGAACAAGGAGTTATAAAATCAATATATTCAAACAGTGAGTGTTCCTACCATAGACCTCTTTGCAACAGCACAGAATACCAAGTGACCACAGTTTTGATCCAGAGCAGGAACAGGACTCCACTCACTGGGTGGCATTCTGCTAATCCAATGTGATGCACCCTTAATGTGTAGTTTTATTTTGATACTGCTCCTTGCCTGAGATATATAGATCAGGAGAGAAAATTGAGAATCATCTTAATAGCATCTACATTTACATTCTACTACAACACTCTCAACATCTATAGTCTTTCTTAACAATATCCCTGTTACGGACATTTACAAAGCAGCTACTTGGGCATCTGCCCCCCTTTTCACAAAACACTACCCAACAGAGCAACAGTAATCTTCAGATTACCTATTCAGACTAACAGTTTCATCCACCAATACATGCACAACTCTGAAGCCCCTTCCTTTCACTGAAGGATGCCGCTCGACTCTTATAGAGCACTTATAGAGACACCCATTGAAGAAGAAGAGGAGTCACTCACCTAGTGCATTAACTGAGATTCTTCAACATGGTTGTCTCTGTTGGTGCTCCACAACCCTCCCTCTTCACATCTACCTTTGAATTTTATGCATCTCACATACCATGGTAGAGAAGGAACCAAGGAACTGTTGGTTGCACAGTTCTCTATAATAGCCTGAGGCATCACGAGATGACAGCAACAAGCACGTGATCTAAGCCGGCACTGCTACCATAAATCTCTGATTACCAGTTACAGGTGCAGGGTGCACAGGCACCTAAAATGGAGCACTCATGGGGACAACCATCTCAAAGAATCCTTACTTATTGCACCAGGCGAGTAAACTTCTCATTTTCTGTTTTTTCTTGGTATGTCAAAATGGTGGTTTCTTTTTCCCTGTCACCTGGGATTCTCATACCTCATTTTGTTCTTGTATTCATTTCATTTCTGTTCAAACTGTTTAGTAGCATTATCTCAATTGTGTTTTTCCCCTGAAATAAGTGCTTCAAAGTAAATGATTTAGAGTTGCATTTTTTACTTCCCAACAAATCCTTCATGAGAACCGCCGACCCATTCAATTCCTCAGCAGAAGTGAAAATAAATGTTTTTCCTATTATGTTTTTAGCCAGTCACACTATTTGATGAGTCAAGAATGATCCAAGAATCAAGTTATATTGTTAGTTTTGCTATCTAAAACTTGCATATCACCAAAGAGATGATGCATGATTTCTTGAAGCGGAAAGGAGTGAGCTTCAGTCTGCTATTGATCCTTATTCCCATGCACAGTTCCACTGAAATCTCCATGGGGAGGGACTTAAGGGTCCACCTTCATGAAGACTTTTGTGGAATGGGGTCCTGAAGCCGTTCTTAGTCAAGCATGGTCTCTTTGACAAATGTTCAGAATTTTTAATGGAACAATTAGGAGCAGAAATTTTAAGCTGTGGTTGAAGAAGTTGGTCGGACCATGTTACTGCAGATTGTATGCAGTTTCCTTATGGGATAGAGTAAGCTCAGTTTTCATACGTAGGTTGAAATTGAAGAATTTTAAAATATAAAGTGCTGGTGTTCTTTCAGCATTAATCTTCAGTGTTTTTTTGGCAGGGGATATGCTTGACCTTCTCAAATGGAGAGCCCACCCAGACAAAATAGCAGGCTGCCTCACAAAATTAAAAGAAATTGATGGCTCAGAAATAGTAAAGGTATATATTGTTATTTCCTTGTTTCCTTTGAAATTAACTAACTTAAGCAAAGTAATTTCTTTACATCTTACAAAGAAGTACAGCGGATCAGCTTTTTTTATTATTATTGTTCATCCACTTACAGTTTCTTCAAGATACACTGGACACTTTATTTGGGATTTTAGATGAAAATTCACAAAAATATGGGTCAAAAGTCTTTGATTGTTTGGTAAGTTGTATTTCATGGTTCTGCATAACGTTGCTTACCAGAAAGATACTTGATAAGTTTAAAATAAGATTGTAACACTTTAAGAAATAAGAAAAAGGCATTACATTTTTTTCTTTTTCTATTTGCTTTAGGTTCACATAATAAATTTGCTGCAGGACAGTAAGTTTCATCATTTTAAACCAGTAATGGATACTTACATTGAAAGTCATTTTGCAGGTGCACTTGCATATAGGTAAGGTCCATGCTTTTTATAATTGTTTTGAATATTGACAATTATAGAGATTAAGCAGAATCAGTCATAAAGATAAATTAATACATATATTGAACTTAATTTATTCTTATGCCATATTTTAATTGCCAGAATAAAGTCCAATAATAGCTGAAATAATTTTAGATTACCAGAGAAATGGCTTTTTTTCAATTCTAATATTGGATTAGAAATGGATTTTGAATTGTTTCTGTCGTTAACTTAAGCATAATAGGTAAAAACCAGATATTGGTTTTGGATTTGAACACCAAGTAAAAACAAATAAATGAATTACATTCTGTTTATGTAATTAAGTAGCTTCCTACCTCATCATGCCAAACTTGATCTTAAAACTGGAGCCAGCTAAATTTTTTAAATTTGAAAATTCAGATATCTGCAAATTTCAAAACTTTGCCAAACATTCTTCCTGTTTCCCAGCTTTTTTCTGGCCTCTAACTTGCTTAACTTAAAGCCCACTCTTATCTAAAGTTTTCCAATGCTGATCTCACCAGTGGCGTCTCTTTACTCAGGCACTTCTGAAATGTGGGTTTGGGTTTCTGACTCTTTTGGACTGTACATTCTAATATTCCTATTATTCAGCTCACAAGAAACCTCAGCCACTTGGAGGCTACTGTATGACTAGATAACTGTGTAGGGCAGGTAGGCGCTGATCCTGCAAATCTTTACACACATGGTTAACTTTATGTCCCGAATAGTCCCACCAGTATAAGTGGAACTATCCACAGGACTTGTATTTAAATACATGCAGATAAGTCTTTGCAGGATCAGAGCCTTGTACTATAGCCTAGCCAATTGAAACAAGAGAGTCTTAGGTATTTGGAATGCAAGTGTCCAGACTGGAATTTGGCTAAGACACTAGGGCTCATAGCCCTACTAGTTGGAAAAATGCCATGGGATCTTTTATGACTGCAAGTGATTAGGAGCTAATTTCTTTTACATCTAATTCAAGAGTGAATGCTTCCAGCAATGCAGTACCACTACCATCATGGTGTTCTACTGTCTTAGAATATACAATACTGTGTATTGAATCATGAATATCACTTACTTTTGCTCTCTATTTCATCATTGTTGGTTTACCGTCTAAGTACCGCTCAGGCCCAAGGCTTCTTAGTTTAGTGACCTAATGAGATCAGGAGAGCCAGAGACTTATTTATTTGTTCTTATGGATTAAATGCTTTTTTGCATCTTTATCAAAAGCCTTAAGTATTTGTACTCCCTACCATTCTCAGATTGTTCATTAACAATCAGTTAGATGATTTTGCAGCAGATCTACAATTAAGTGAAAGTTTGGGCCTGTAATTATGCACAATACATTGCCCTTCCTTTTGAGTAAACTGGTAATTGCTGGGAAAAGGCACCTTGTGTTACAGAAGCTTTTCTCTGTTTGTTTATGAAAGTCATTTGCTCACATTTCAAATGCTAAATTATTATGGTCCATACTAAGAAAATTGTTATATAACACTTGCCAGGCTTCTTTATCGTAAACATTTTCCTTTTTATGTTTCAGAGATCTGATAAAAGTACTCAAATGGCATGTTGATCGAGTAACAGATATGGAGATACAAGAGCATATCCAGGAAGTGTTAAAGGTAATAGAAGTCATCAGAGACAGTAGCATACCTGACCAATGCATATGTATAGCGCTGCTAATATAAAACCAGTTAATTTCACATGTGTTGTATCTATGAGTGGTAGAATTACCATACCTGTTCAGTGTACTCCCACACCTGTTGGGTAAAGTCAGTCAATTTATTCATCCTCTGGAAACTCTTAATTGCGGAAAGAGCTGATTCATGGCCGATTCATTCAGGAACTGAGGACTTAGTTGTTTACTGCAATGCACATACTGGTTACTTTCCAGAAGCATCATGTAGATTATACTGGTGCTAATTATGCATCTGATATAATAGCAGAACTATGGTGAGCAGATACAGAAGTTTAATGGGGCAATTGTTGTGTCCTGGGCAGTTTTGCTAAAACTAGGGTTGTGGCTTTCTTTTAGTCAACCAAAGTATCATCATTTATCCTCTTCGCTCCTCTTTCTTTGCTTCTCTGTTATCTCCTTGCCCCCATCCTGTCCTTTTTCTTCCTCAAATGCAAATTTTTATATCAGGTCTCACTTCATCTCTTACGTGAAGTTGTATGTTGTGTTATATTATCAATCCACTTAATATATATTCCACCAATTTGCAACTTAAGATCAGTGTGTTTTATTACTGATATTATCTCATTCTCTGATTATAGTTGAGGAAAGCATCTTTGCTTAAATGAAAAAATAAATAACTATATTTCCAAGTCTTTCATGCCACCTCTTGACAAGCAAGTACTCCCTGATTTAGAGATATTATTAAAGGTAAAACAGTGAAAAAAATTGAGAGCCTTAGTAAAGAGCCTTAGTAAAATATTGGCAGTCCATTTCTATTAATAAGATTAAAAACTTTAAGGCTATATCTATACTGGCAAATTAGTTCAAATTAAGAAGCCTTAATCTGAACTCATTTGAATCCAGTCTACGCTAGGCTTTGCCCAGTTCAAACTAAAAATTTTTTTAGCAAAACTTAGTTCAAACTAGTTAGTTCATCTGGTTCGTTCAAACTAACTGCTTAGTTCAAACTTATCTGCATATTTAGTTTGAACTACCCAATGCAGACATGTTAGCTCAAACTAAATAAGTTCGAACTAGCAGTTAATTTGGGCTAACCATGTTTTTTTAGTTCAAACTAACTCAGTTCAAATTAGCTGTGCTTTTTTAGTTCAAACTAAAATGTTAGTTCAAACAAAAAAAAACGCAGCTACTTTTAAATAAGAAGTTAGTTTTAACTAAAAAGATGTGGTTACTTCAAACTAACTACAAACTACTTAGTTTGGACTAAGCAAGTCCGAATTAAGGTGTAGACATAGCCTAAATGATCTGTTCTCCATATAGAAAAGTACTATAAACATATTTAAATTATATGATTTTGCTGAGCTCTATATTTACTAATTTTTAAAGAGGAATGAATTCAATATGATGTATCTTTGTGTGTTGACATTTATAGGCCCAAGAATATATCTTTAAATATATAGTTCAGTCTCGGAGGCTGTTCTCTCTTGCCACTGGCGGACAAAACGAGGAGGAATTCCGGTGCTGTATTCAAGAGTTACTTATGTCAATACGATTTTTCCTTTCCCAAGAGAGTAAAGGGACTAGTGCTTTATCTCAATCCCAAGTAAGTATCATCATTTTCTCTGTTTACTATTACCATTATCAATGTTCAATAGAAAAATGTAAGTATGCATGTGTTTTTTATGCAGAAGGGCAAATTCATTTTGTTTCACTAGAAAATTGATAGTTTGAGCTTATGGTTTTACTGATTGTGGCTAATAATGGAAATATTTCAAACTTCCAAATTCTGAATATCAGAACTAGGGTT
Source organism: Podocnemis expansa (assembly GCA_007922195.1). Taxonomy (NCBI): domain Eukaryota; kingdom Metazoa; phylum Chordata; order Testudines; family Podocnemididae; genus Podocnemis; species Podocnemis expansa. Next base: position 21,346,636 of record ML682013.1, read on the forward strand.
ATCATAACCAGACTGTTTTGATTTGAATTAGAAAGGGATTTTATTGTGTTAATATTGCTCCAATGGTTAAAATAAATCATAATTGCCAAACAGAAATTGAACGATATCACCACATGATTTGGAGCATTCAGTATTGCATCATTTCTTAGTTTGTTTAAGCACCTTGAAACCTGACCTCCTGAACCCCCAGAGATATTTCTCACTTTTAAAGTGATAAAAGCAGTAGCCAAAACATATAGGAAACATCTCCATAAATCCAAAATTAGATAAGATAAATAGACTTCTCAGTTAGTGAAGAATTACTGGACTCTTACTCAAAAATGTTTGAGCGCATCCCACAGCCTTCTGTACATCAGCTTCCTCTAACCAAAGATATTCTTGTCATGATAACTCATCCCTTTGAACTTTACAAATAACTGTGTTTCAGGGGGAAAAAACCAGAATCACTAGGAAAAGCGCAGAGAGATGATTAGGCCAAATTCTTCTATTGGATCTCAGATGAACAACTTAATTCCAATATTTTGAGCACAAACATGTAAATGAGCAATTTGGGGATTCTTCCACATTCCAAGTGGTAACTTTAATCATCTAGTTTTGTACATCATCCACTCTGGGGCCAATATTAAAAGGCCATGAGGGTTGGCTGGAATAAGTGGTTTTATTTCAATGGACCAGAGTCAGAAAGGTAGGAGGAAAGACATACCAGGTTCTAGCTAACTTTAGGTAACATAACTTTCTTTTCTTTCCGTATTTCTTGTTTATCTTCCAGGTCCATTTCTTTCTACAGTGAACCACTAGCTCTATTTTTAGATTTCTGAAGTTAATTGGTAGTTCCAGTGTTCTTTCCATCTTTAAATATTTGAAAAAAAAAAGGGAGAGAAACTATTATATTCCTTACATAAAAGAAGCTCAGCATTATCTATTTATGGCATCTGCCAATTTCTGTTGTGCTTGTGAGAGAAGGAATACTCTCCTCTCATGTGTGGCTCACGTGAAGCCTGTAAAATGCTAAAGTATCTGTAGTCAACGTCCACTCGTTTTATTTGAGAAAAGTTGGGATGCTTATGAAGGAGAAAAACAAAGAACCTTTAATAATAGACTAAATCATGTTTTAAAAGAAAATATATAGCTTTAAATCTGACTAACATGAAGATCTATCTTCTGAAAATCTAAATAAATACTTCGAATGTTTCAATCTGTATCACATTTTATAACTTGAAATTGAAACATGAGAATGGATTTCTCTGACTGGTAAAAGTATGTAATGCTCTTGGCATTGGTCATTCTGTAAATGCTGAATGTGTTTCACTGTATTGAATTGGTTTTTTTTTTACCTTTTTTATTAGGCTGTGTTTCTCAGCTCCTTCCCAGCTGTGTACACAGAGCTGCTAAAGCTCTTTGATGTGAGGGAGGTGGCAAACTTGGTGCACGATACTCTAGGCAGCTTGCCAACCATCATGCATGTGGATGAATCCCTTCAAGCTGTTAAGTTGCAGTGCATTAGTAAAACAGTGGAAAGTCAACTGTACACTAATCCAGGTAAGATGATAACCTCCTGAGTTGCCTGCAGTCAAAAAAGCTTTCATGACATTTCATATGCACAGGTCAGCAGATGCAGGGATGGAAAACACATTTCATCGTGTTGTTTCTTGAAAGTTACAATTTCCAAAGCTTTGTTTTTCACAGACGGTTAAATTAAAGACTATTCTGTTGTGTAGAATGTTGGTTAGAAAGATTCCAGTTTTAAAACATAAGACCAGTAATGCCAAAGCTGTGGTTTTATATGAAGCATGAGCTAATTCCAGGTAGGTGTAGGCATAGGCAAGTGGAGTTTTTGTTACATTTTTAACTAAAAAATTGTACCACTCTGCTAGCAGTATGTCTTTTTGTGAAAGTTTGCAAGTTAATTTTTTAGGGAAGTCTTAGAATCTAATCCTTAAACTCCCATGAAGACGTTTTGTCTTTAAGTATTACAAGTTCAGGATCTTTTGATTCTCCATTGCCTTGTACCTTGCTGTTATGTCTCCATCAAGATCTGTTGAGACACAGCAGCATAAAATCATAGTGTAACCATCTATATGTGTGGCACCAGGATAGCTATGCATTAGAGAAATCAAAAAGATTTGTAGAAAGAGGAAACTTATCACTGCAAGCAGTACTTTATCTGAGCAATCAACCTGATCACCTTCTATGATGTACTGACCATCTTGGGTAGTCAGGCTGGGCTGAGGCTGGAGTAAAGAGATGACCCTGGCATCTGGACAGCCGAGTAAGGGGGCCCTGGGGGGCGGTCAGCTTGGGCATTGAGGGGGGCATTCAGGGAGACCAGGGAAGCGGCAGCAAGGACCAGGGGTTGGGGAGGGGGGAGGGGAGTCTGGGGAAAGTGGTGGTAGTGTCTAGGATTGAGGGAGGGGGTTGGGGAGTCTGGAGAAGGTGAGGGGAGGGCCTGGGGGTTTTGGGGGGGAGGGTTCAGGGAGGCCAGGGAAGGGGCGGCAGGGACCGGGGGTTTGGAGGGAGGGTTGGGGAGTCCAGGGAAAGCGGTGGCAGGCCCCAAGGGTTGGAGAGGGGGTCGGGGAGTCTGGGGAAAGCAGCAGCGGTGTGCAGGAGCTAGAGAGGGGGTCAGGGAGTTTAGGGAAAGTGTCAAGAAGGCCAGGGGGTTTCAGGGAGCCCAGGGAAGTGGCAACAGGGCCAGGGGATTTGGCGGGGGTATTCCTGGGAGGCTGGGAAAAGCAGCAGCAGGGGTTTAGGCAGGGCTGTCTCTAGGGGGGTGCTGGGCTTCAGGCAAATCGCCCTCTGTGGGGCCCCCCAACCCCCTGGCATTGGGGGGTAGGGCCAGTTGGCCCAGGGCAGGGGCAGACCCTTGCGCTGCCCCCCCTACATGACAGGGACCGGGCAAGCGGCCAAAAGGATGGCCCAGTGCCGTGCTGCCAGTCCAGTCAACCTCTCCCCCCCGCCACATGCGCTGCTCTGGGCTCCATGCTGTAGCAGCAGGGAGGGGGTGGGAGACAGCACGGCTGGGGGGGGGCAGTGATACAGGCTCCATGCTGCCTCCTGCCCCCTCCCTGCTGGCAGCACTGCACCGGGCCGCACTTTTGGCCGCTTACCTGGTCTCCTGCATGGGGGGGGGGGCAGCGGTGTGGCTGCCTGGGGCCCCCCAAAGAGCGGGGCCCTGGGCGGCTGCCCCAGTCACCCCACACTAGGGATGGCCCTGTTTGGGGGTGACGGGGAAAGGGGTGGAAAGGGTTTTGGGGAACAGGGGAACAACATCAGGGAACTGAGAAGCAAGCAGGGGGACAGGAGTGAGGAAAGGACAGAGCAGGAGGGCAGCAGGAAGAGCAGAGAAAGCAGGGGGCAGGAGTGAGGCAAGGACATAGCAGGGGGGCAGGAGTGAGGAGTGGAGAGAGCAGGGGACAGGGGCAATGCAGCAGCAGGGATTTGGGGGTTAGGGATGCTGTCAGAAACTCCAGGGGAAGCCAGCAGCACTGGATGAGGGAGTTAGGGGCCAAAGCCAAAAGGGGACCTTGCCTTATACATGGGCCACCCATTTTTGTCCCCTTGTTTGGGCTCAGAATTGGGGGGGGGGGGGGTGGCTTATGCCTGGATCGGTAAGCCTGTTTAGTTTTCAAAAGAGAGGAATGAGTTGGGATTTGTCAGCAACCTTTAGCTGCCTGAAATGGGGTTCCAGGAAGGAGGGACGTAAGCTGTTCTCATTGGTGATAGAGGACTGACCTAGGAGAAGTGGTCTGAAGTTTCAGTGGGAAAAGTCTAGATAAGTTATTAGAAAAAAGCTTTGTCACTAGGAAGGCAGTAAAGCAGTGGAATAGGTTACCTATGGAGATGGTGGATCTCCATCCTTAAAGGTTTTTAAAGTACAGCTTGGCAAAGCCCTGGCTGGGATGATTTATTTGGGCTCAGTCACATTTTGAGCTTTCCAGAGTGGAAGATGTATTACCCAACTCATTCCTTTTTGTCTCTGAACCTTTCCCTTACTCAGTCCCACTATGGATAGGTTTTTGAAGAACAAGCAAATATTTCTCATCTAGCTAAACAAAATACTTCAGTTTCCTGAACTATCAATTTGGCACCTTTCATGAAGCATTATTTTCACTTTAAAAGTAGTACCAGTGGTTACACATCTGCCCATCAGAAGGGCATGAATTGTATACATCATTATAGTAGGCTGAAAACCTGTATCAATTCAGGGTACATCTTGTAGTCATTAAGTCTGTGATTATATTTGAATATATCTATGTCTTTGTAAATAGCTGAAAAAGAACTCTCTCTAAGCTCAAAAACTTGACTTTTTCACCAACAGAAGTTTATCCAACAAAAAAGCATTACCTTACCCACCTTGTCCCTCTTAAGTGCTTACCTGGCAGGCAATGACAAGGATATGGTTAATCCCTTGACTTTGTTTTAGTTCTGATCCAGTAGCTTTAGGAACAAACATAGCCCCTTTAGTAACAAACACACTTTTGAGGAAGATTGGAATGGGGGAGAAAGACTAGTGGTCCTTCAATTAAAAAAAAAAAATCACTTTTCCTCCCTATATGCGTTTCTTGTTCTTCACCATATTTAGTACTACTCAGGGGTAAAGTAAGCTGGAACACCCCAGAACTGCCCACAAATTTGAGGGGCCAATGTTCCAGGGCCCTGAAAAATAGAAAAACCAGGCAAAACACATGTTCCACCCTGTCCTGGCCTGGGACATGTGGCCAGGCTGGAGGAGTTTTCAGATCTCTAGCACTGAGCATGCTCAGCGCAGGAGCAGCCTGCCCAGGGACCATGAGAGGTCACTGAGTCCAATCAATCCCTGCATTCATGCCAGGGCGAAGTACCATACAGGTGGATGTAGGGGGCAGCGTGTGAGGCCATAATCAGGGGTAGGGGGAGAGGGGGAAGTTTGTGAGACTGGGATGGGGGTGGAGGGTGGAGGCAGCAGTGTGTGAGACCAGGATCGAGGTGAGGGGACAATGTGTGAGGCCAGGATGAGGGTCGGGGGGGGGGGGGGTGGAGGCAAAGTGTGAGGCCAGGATTGAGGTCAGAGAGGTGCAGAGGGGTGCAAGAGGCAGCATTGTGAGGCCAGGATCAGGGCCAGTATCTTTATGGCATGATAACCATATTTTTATGGAGCAATAACTGATGCACGTGATACCAAGAAATGGTTTGCAAATGCCTACCTGGCCTGGGGCCCGGACAATACAGCAAGGGGGCCCAGAGATTAGGAGGGTTCCAGGGCCCATCAAATTATACTTTAGCCACTGGTACTACCTTTAAAGGGAAAACAAGTCTTCATGAAAGGTACCAAATTGATAGCTCTGGAAACTGAAATATTTTGTTTAGCTAGATGAGAAATATTTGCTTGTTTTTCAAAATGCCAGTGGGAATTACGGTTTTCCCTCCATACAGCTAAACATTCCCCCATAGTGTTTCAAACTTAATAAATGTGAAATTGGGGGTGCAAATTATTTTTTTTAAAAGTGGACAGCTTCCTTGATTTTCATACTCAGGCAGAAAATACAATACATAACTGAAGAGTTAAGTGTTTTAAAATTATTTTCATCTAAAAAGATCTTGGTTGTGACATAGTAATGATGTTTGTAGGTTTAAAATATAACATTAAATTGGCAGGCCCTGTAATGTTAAACAAATGCTTTACAAACCCCAGTTTTGACCATATACAATAGGTAGTATTTGAAGCACATGATGATTGAAATGTTGTCTTTCCATAATGAAACGGTTAAATATATAAGTCCATTACTACTAATTGGAGTCCAGGAGGAAAAGTTTTGCTTTTGCATTGAATGTTTATGCATGCAGCCTGCAGAGTACTCTTGGGGGGGGATTCTAGACTGAGAAATTCTGCACATAGTTTTTTAAAATTCTGCATATTTTATTTGTTCATGCCAGTTTGTTATTTTGGTCATTTATTTCAAAATACTTGTCAGTAAGTATAGTAAGTCTGTAACAATAAAGACAGCAAAAAAAAAAAAATCAGGAACTTTTTTTTGACAACTAGATTTCTTATTAGCCATAGTAATACAGAGTTTTGTATAATAATTAATTTAAATTACTAATCAGAATAATCTTTCCTTCACCTCTTAGAAGCAGTATGATCATTTGGATGAGTCAGGGTTAATGGAGGAATTGATGAAGAGGAAAGTTATTGTGGGGAGAAAGCCTAAGAGTGAACCTGGAGAGTTGTTGATTGTGGGTAGGAGAACCATGGAACAGGGGTTGGGGGTGAGATGGAGGAAGGAGTATTAGTGACTTGGGGAGCCTCTCCTATTTAGATGCTGGTTGACCCCTACCTAGCCTTTCCCATTCAGTCTGCCTCTGTTCCAGTATGCACCCATACCCCTCCTGCCCATCCTCATGTCTCTGCTGCTCCACTCAGTCATAGCCCTTCCTCCTGCCCTCATGTGTATCGGCACCCCCACGCCACCGCCCCATATCCAAGTGGTCCTGAATCCCCACTCATCCACTCCTCTTTCCTCTGTGCGCATGTGACTCTGAACCCCCACTCCTATTCAGCCCTGGCTCAATGCTGTCATCCCACTAGCTCCTGTGCCTCCATCCCAGTGATTTGTCCCCCACTAGCCCCTTCTTCACTCATTCTGTGCAACCCCTTAGCAGCCCCATTTGCCCTGCTCAGTCCATCCCTCCCACACTCTGTGTTTTCTCACTTGGCCCTGTGAGCAGGGTACTGTGAGAGGGCACCCTCTGTCTCCTTCCTCTCTGCCTTGAGCCAGTGGCTGTCTCTTCTGGTGCCACAGCAGCCCTTGGTGGTCAAAAGGTGTAATTGTAGCATCTCCCCAGCAAAATATCTTCTACAGAGAAAATAAATATCTGCAGGGAACATGAATTGTGCATGTGTGGTGTGGCACAGAATTCTCCTAGGAATACTGTACAGAAAAGGCACAGAGATGACCTGAGTCTTAAATTATTGCAACCATGTATTTGGAAAGATTGATGGCATAACAATTTTATTTTTCCAATTTCTGTATAATTTTAAAAGCAGGTATTAGCATTTTAAACAGCCAACTGCTTTGACTTCCTGGAGGGGGTGGGAGAATTAGGACAGAGTGACTGATGACTAAGGCTTTTATTATTGTTCTGTTACCAGCACTCAATAATTTTACTGTTTACAGAGGTTGACATGACAGCTGTTGAGAAAAAAGTGAAATCTGTGGGCAAGAGATGCACATTGCTGGCTCTAAACTTTCACAAAACTGGGGACGGGGAACCAGCTGGGGGCGGGGGTGGTGAACAGCCCGGCGCAGGGGGCCATAGCCACAGCTGCGGTGGCTCCCAGCAGGCAGGGCTGTATGGCCAGCAGGGAGCTTCCTCAGGCTGTGCCTGGTAGTTTTTAAATCTCCCACCCCATGCTAAGGGAGAGAGCAGCAGCCCTGGGGTACAGCTGGCTCTGGGGGCTAACAGCAGGAAAGGTGCCCGGGAGCTGCGTGCCTGTTGCGATACCCCCCCTCACCTAGCATCCAGAACTGGAGCAAAACCAGGGTGAAGGGGAGCCAGGAGGGGTCCTAAGGAAGATGGGGAGGCTGAAGGTATAGAGAGGAGGAGTTTAGGCCAGTGGGGGAGCCTGGGTGATTTAAGGGATGGGGGGCAAGTGGAGGCTGGGAGTAAACAGAGGGGAGGAAGTTAGGAAAGCAGGTGATGGGGGAGGCTGGGAGTATTTGGGGAATGGAGTGGGCATATGGGGTGGGTGGCAGATATAGTGAGAGGCTGGGGATATAGAGGGGAGGGGATGAAACTGGGAGGAGGAAGGTGTGTATACAGGATGGGGAGGATGGAAGCTTTTGGAGTGGATGGATGGGGTGAATGCGGGAGACTAGGATTGCTGTTTTGGGGGCATGGGGTTGTTTGGGGAAAACTGGTGGGTGTCTCTGGGGGGGATTGGGGTGGGTGGAGAGGCTGGGGTTTGGGTTTCTGCAGTAATGTGGTAAGTGCGTGAGGCTGGGGTGGGAGTTTTTGAGGGGCATGGGTTTGGTTGGGGCACGCTGTGGTGGATGATTCTGGGATGACTGGGGGGCTGGGGTTTGTGCCCCTGGTAATGGGGTAAGTGTGGGAGACTGGAGTGAGAGTCTCTGGGGGGAATGGCAATGGGTGGGAGAGGCTGAAGAGGTAGCCTTTAGGGGTATTGGGGTGGGTGGGATTGGGAAGGCTCAGGTGGATGGGGCTGGGCATGGGAGGTTGGTGTGGCTGTACATGCAGGTAATGGGGTTGGTGGGGGAGGCTGGGGTGGATATCTCTGGGCAGATGGGCGTGGGTAGCAGAGGCTAGTGTGGGTGTCTGGGAATGGGATGGGTTGGGGTGTTGCAAGGGGTGAATCAGGGGCTTGGAGTGGGCAGAGGAAGCCAGGGTGCGTGTCTCTGAGTGGATGGTGGTGGGCAGTGGAGGCTGGGGAGCCAGCAGCGGGGCAGAGGTGTGGGTGAGAAGGGGTTTGGGGTGACAACAGGGGCCAAATCCGGTTCCCCACCACCTCTGGGGCTGGATCAGGCCCTGGGTCAGAGGAGGACACATTTTGGACTGTTTGCCCCAGGAGCCAAAATCTGTAGTTACCGTACTGCTGGCAGGGGCAGGGGATGTGCTGCTCTGCTCCCTGGCAGGGGGAGGGGGCCATAACCACGGCAGGTCGGCTACCAAGTGGTGTGGGCCAGATTCTGCCTGCACAGGCCAGATTCTGCACACAGGAGCACCGCAGCCATACAACGGCACCACTTCCTCACAAATGCAGCCGGGGGCATCAAAAGGTTTTTTATGGTGGTTGTTGTTAAAAAGGGGTCCCCAGCCTTAACTTTGGGAACCACTGGTCTAGAGTAATTCAAAACAATGGATCCATCTATCAGGAATGGACATTATGTCTAGGAGGGCGTCAAGACTTAGTGTTAGGACTGGTCTCATTATTACTGGTCAGGAAAGGAACTAAAAAGCATATTACTGAAATTCACAAATGATACTAACTTGGGAGAAGTCAGAATGGAAAAATTATAATAAAAGGACTGTGGGAAGAAAATGAGATGCATCTAGAAAGAATGCAAATTAATTCCTATAGTGACAAATAATCTGTATTACACATACTCAGTAGGAGGGAGAAACCTGAAAAGCAGCAACGGTGAAAAAGAACTGAGAGTAGTAGTGGATAGTAAATTAGATCTCATTTTGGTAAGTAATATAGTAGCCAAAGAGGCCAGTGTTATTTTAGGATAGCAACAGGTTGCTGACAAAGTGGAGTAGTAGTAGAGAATAGTTTCTGTGTAGTTTTGTATATTGTATGCTAACATTTTCTGCAAGAAAGTTGTATAAATATGTGCTTTTATTTCACATGTTTAATATCACAAACAGTAATGTGTGTATATCTAGAGGTGATTTCTTCTTACTCAGCAGAAGGTTGTACATGAATTAAATATCTGTTTTTGTTAGAGTGCAAAACTTCTGAAAGCATCTGATCATGAATATTTCTATGGATATAAGGCATATTGCAGTTTCCATATGATTATATTGTATGAAATATATATAAAATGAAAAAGTGCCATGCAAGGAGTCTACTCATACCATTTCTCTCCCCTTACAGATTCGAGATATATTCTTCTTCCAGTAGTTTTACATCATCTCCATATGCATTTACAAGAACAGAAGGATCTTACAATGTGTGCGCGTATCCTTAGCAACATATTTTGTCTCATAAAGAAAAATAGCTCAGTAAGTGTATTCCAGTTGTGAGCAATAGGGTTTTTTAACTTCATTATTTGACTCCTGGTAATAAAATAAACTGTTCCTTGAACAAATTGTCCCTTGAATAAAAAGTCACATTTAAAGCATTCTCTATGAAGTACATTCATAAATATGTCAGTTGGATTTTTCATCACTTATTTTAGCTACTGCAAGAATATTTTCCACCTAGCACTCTTCTGTTCTACTGAGCTTTGATACTGTTCCAGTGTTCTAACTTATGGTAATTCAGACCTGTATTCAAAGAGAAACAGAGAAAGATTGTCTGGTTTAAGATTTACATTCTGTTCTAAAGTTCCCTGAGAGGTAGCCACAGTAGTCTAATTCAGCAAAACAAACAAGGAGTCCTACGGCACTTTTAAGGACTAACAATTTTTCTTGTAATCACATGAGCTTTCGTGGGTAGAATCCCACTTCATCAGACGGTTGATGTTATTCTTTTGTAAATAGCATCTTCTTGTCAGGCCTTTGTTTTTAAAGTCGTGGGACCTTTAAAAGAGGCCCCCTCCCTGTTTCACCCCACCTGGATTTGAAAAAGCCTGGAGTTCAGAATGCTTCTTCACCTGCAGCCTCTGTTCCTGTCATGAAGAGCAAACCAGGGGGATTTTTCAAGAGGAATATTTACTATATCCCAACAGGAATTGGGGGACCTAGGGGTGCTTCTCTACCTGTAGCATGCCCTGCCTCTTCTTACTGACCTTGTTTTGGCAGATTTGTTGCAAGTTGATATTCTGAAGACAGTTTTTGTGTGTGTTGGATGAAGGGATTGAGTTGGGTGACCTGTTTTTACAAACTGCAACAGATGAAGTGAGAAAAGAAATGGCAAGGGCACCAAACTCCTGCTGAGTCCAAACAACAGTAACAAAGAAGTTGTGGGTTTGGGTTGTTTTTGTTTTTGTTGGTGGTGGGTTTTTTTAAGGTCTTTACAGACCATATGCTCTTACTGTGAGGGAGGCAAAAACAAATTTCTTCTCTTCTACCATAGCATCTGCAAAGTCCCACGCAAAACAGTTAATTCAACTGTTTAATGAATGCTGGCTGTCTGTATTTGGTTACAGTCAAGTGTTTCTTGCTGTGAAGAAATGTCACATTATTTTGCAGATAAAATTGCTCAGAGTGGGACAGAGCTGTCTATTGCCATGGAAACAGAACAAGGTGTTGAGGGGGAAGAAGCTTCGATTTCAACTTACTGAGCTCAGAGGGGTGCAGATGTGCAGCTTTCTGCTAGAATCTTGCCACTAGTGTGGTGAAGAGCAGTGAAGTACTGGGTCCACAGTTGCTGAGGTTGTCAGCATTTGCATATAGAGGGTATAGCACTAGATGTCATGGTGAGACAGCAAGTTATTTACACTGGTAGTAAACCAGTATCCAATCTCTCACTTGTGGGAAAGGTAATTGAAAAGGCAGTAGTTCTTGTGAGGCAGCTGCATCATCTGAAGTATTTTCTAGAGCAGGGGTCTCAAACTCAAATTACCATGAGGGCTGCATGAGGACTAGTATGTTAGCTTGAGAGCCACACCACTGAAACCTTTTCATACAATAACATTGCAAATATTGGTAATGATAGTGGCGTTGCAGGCCACAGGAAATAGCTTTAGGGGCCCACATACAGCCCACGGGCCACGTGTTTGAGACCCCTGTTCTAGAGCAACAAATGGAGATAGTGTCTGCAGAGTCTTTTAGATCTATAAGCAGCTTTTGGTGCCTTTGACCATGTAATTTTGTTGACTTGCTTGTGGATTCCAGTATGGATGAATGAACTGCTCTTAAATAGATCCATTCTTTTGCCACTAGAGATATTGCCCAAGGGATAGTCGTATGCAATTATTTCACTCCCCTGAGAGCTTTTTCTTGCAGGGCACCAAAGGAGTCTGTATTGTCACCCCTTTCTGACCAGCTTGTGACACTGAGCCCTAGCCTGACTTCCCAAGCTGCCCCTATACACTGGGGAAAGCCGACTGCAAATCCCTTGCAGTTGGCTCTCCCCTATGCCTCCTGGCCCCCAGGACTTCTGGCGCTGACTTCCAGGAGTGCCACAGTGAGTTCAGACTCACTGCTCGGTGCTCCCGGAACTCCATGCTGACGGTGACAATTTTGCCACTGTCAGTGAAGACTTACCCTGACAGGGAGAATAGTGAGTCAGTAGATTACATTGCATTAGGCTATGTCTCTATGTTTGACCAGGCCAGAGAAGGGGCAAACAAATAACTCAGTTTTTATACTAAAGTAGAGTGTGGATGAGCTGTCTAATCAACACCAGTTAGAGTGGTTTGAGGACAGCCACCCCAGGATTTCTCAGAACTTGTATTTGCACCCTGCCCTGAAGGAATGCAACCAGCAGTTGTAGCACGGGTGTACAACTGGGAATAACTGGGACCATTTAAAGGTTAATATCTACTAGCACAGTAAGTTGCTTTTTGTAAAAACAAATAAAAGGAAATTAATTCCCAAACTAACTGAAGTTTAAATTAATACAACATTAAGAATGTTCAGTAAAAATAAAATCAAGACAAGAAGTGGAAAAGCTCAGCTTGTTACAGTAATATCTTTACTAAATTGCAATTGCTAGGAATACGGTGTATATTTTAAGGCAGACCCTGATCCCATAAAGGGATTCATGCAATGCCAGTGAATTACTTTCAAGGACTGGGACAATAAACATTAATATATTATTTTGACAGGGATTACCAAATGATGCTTTTTCACATGGTGGTCCTACAAATTATTTTTCTTAGTCTTTGAGTAACATTCAGTCTTTAAAGAAATCAAGTGTTTATTTTGTGAAGCAGGTTCCTGTGGGGAGCTGTTACCTTACAGCAGGAGAATTTGTTCCCTTCCTTGACCTGTCAAGAGGTTGAATTCTTGGACCAGAGTGTTTGGGCTGAGATTACTGAAAGATAGGATTGCTTATGAGTCGTATGTGATCACCTCTGTTCAAGGGCTAGTGTATAAAATGTAACTAAATCAAGTTAGCGCTATGAAAATATCCATTGAATTTCTTCTCCAATAGGAAGTAGACCTTCAAGATTCCAAAACCAGCTACCATTTGGAAAATGGGTGAAAATATAATCAATGAGGGTATAAATTAAATTAATAAGTACATTTAATTACATAAAAGGAATCAACACAAAATATGATTTGAAAACTCAATGGGATGGGTAGGAGAATGCTATATATATGCAACATAGACAAATTAACTAATGTGTTTTCTAAGTATTGTGATAACTTCAATTTTAACAATGCATGAACTATGTTCTTACTTGTTAGTTTACTTTTATGGCCCGGTTCAGTGGTGTATACTTTGGCTCCTTTGAATACTCTGGTGATGCAAAATAGTTATGAACTTGCATAACTGGCCAGATTTATATTTGCTTTCTGTCTTCGGGGTGGTGCAAAGTAACTGGACATTTCCCATGAATTAAGCCTTAAAGTGTCGCTACATTTAGTACTATTTGTTGATTTGTTGTAGTAGTTTCTTTGATGATCTCATGAAGTATTCAAAACAGAATTCTCTCTGCTTTAGACTTTAAATCTTCTGTGTTAGGTCCTATAGATAACATGTATGAGTGTTGACTGTAAAAATCTTGGCCAAATAGCCTTCATAAATCATGTGTTACTTTCCTTTATGCTGTAAGTAGAAAAAGGATTATGTTTAATGATGAGTACTTATACTTAGATTCATGGTCTTATGACTGCCTTCTATATATCAGTAACACGGTTATTTTGAGAATTCATTATTCAATAGAATGACAGTGTTATCTGGATAGAAATTATTTCAGAGGTTTATAATGTGCAGCACTTCTGATGAAAATGAATAGTTACCTCGACTAAACTAATCCAGGCGCTAATGCTGTCCTAGAGAAAATTCTGCCTGTGCCTGTTCCTTTTTTATTAATAGCAACCTGAAAAAATATTTCTCTTTATCTCAGGAAAAATCCATCTTGGAAGAAATAGATGTGATTGTGAATAGCCTGCTAGATATACTGCTGAGAACCATATTAGAGATCACAAGCAGACCTCAGCCATCCGGGTCTGCAATGCGCCTGCAGTTTCAAGACGTGACTGTAAGTTTTTCGTCCTAAAACAGCCCTGTGCCAGTTTAAGCCTGTCACTGGGCTCTTAGTCATCCCATTGTTCTTAGGGGGGTTGCTTGTATATTGTAATTCTCACTGTTAATCAGATTACCTGCTGTTCTGAAAAGATTGCATTATGTTGACTAAGAGGGATGAGGGGAGTAAACTAAATTTTGCTTGCTTTTTTCACTTTCAGTGAAATAATTAGTGTGGTGTGTTTTTATTTATATATTACAGTAGCCAAAAAATTCAAGGGGAGAAGTTCTTCAAATTGAGATTAAATTGGGTTATTATACACTGGGTATAATTATACCGGAAATTTCACTTTTCTACTTTCGTTGAAAGTTGAACAGTTTCTCAAAAAGATTAAAACCCAGAACTCATGGAAATGCAATAGTGTGCCAAACATTCCCATTTTTACTCCCAAAAATAAAAGTAGAAACACTTAATTGGGCTTGAGCTTCAATTTCAATACACTAGCTAAAGTCAAGAGATCAACATTATGCAGGGAAGTTATGTAGCATAAGTGGTCAACACAGATTGGGTCTGTCTATACGAGAGGCTTAAGTCAATTTAAGCAACTCCATGGCCACATTTGGAGTTCGTTAAGTAAACGTATGAACTTGCTTAAATCAACTTAATAACTCTCACCCTTAAAGTTGACTTTAAGGATCAAGTCGACTTTGTTACGTCAACCTAACAAAATGTGGCCATTAAAGTCAATTTAATAAAGTCGACTTCAGGCAGCAGAGCCATTTAAGTTGACTTTATAAAGTCGAATTAAGCCAGGGGACCCATTTAAAGTCGATTTTATTAAGTCGACTTTACATGGGTCCCCTGCTTAAGTCATCTCTATAAAGGCGACTTAAGCAAATGGGGCCTCTTTAAGTCGAGTTAATAAAGTCGACTTTAAGTCAACCTTATTAAGTTGACTTACCCGAACCCTCTAGCATAGACATAGCCTATAATACCTGATGCATATGAAATGGTTTAAGTGCAGTCACTTAGCTAAAAGCCCAAAATGAGTGTTAGTGAAATAAAATGAAGCTACATTTCACTCTGCTTTTAGGAGGTTGTATTTGGGAAAATAAAATCTTATACAGCAATGGAAACATAGTGGCCTTGCAAAAGAGCAACTGACTTAGCTTTATAAGAGGAGAAGGTCACTTACTGGTCATTCAGCAAAGTTTTTTGTGAAAAACTTAATGGACCTGGACGTTCCTCCTTTTTGATTTGCCATTTCACTGGGCCAGCTACTTTTTATTTTCACAGTGATACAGGGATTCTGATCTTTCAAACTCAAATTTTCTTTTGGAACAAGCATTGTAAAAAGCATTTAATGCATGTGGAAAAATATTTTTCACTTTCTTCCAGAGGGAATAGAATTTTTAAAAGCTTTGTGGCATTAACCGTGATTTGATTATCCTGTTTGTTACAGTAGCTCCAATTCATTGTGCTTTCAAAGGGATTGTACTTGTAAGAGTTTATATGTCTTTGATTTTAAACTGCACAAATGTTCTCTGAGTCAGTTCAAACTTCTTTCATGGGGAAGTTCTGCTTTATCTAAGCCCTAGTCTACACTTAAGGCTTTTTTGGTGGCAGTCGATCAGCATTTACGCAAAGAACGTAAAATTCCTTGCATAAATGGTGGCAACTTTCTTAGCTGCAGTTACACATTAGGGGAAAGTCGACCACAAATCACTAGTGGTGGGCTTTCCCCTATGCCCCGGACCCCCAGGACCTCTGGGGTCAGCTTCTGGGAGCAGCGTGGTGAGTTCATACTCCCCGCAATCTGCTCCCAGAAGCCTGAACTGACAGTGGCGAATTTGCTGCCGTCAGTTTAGATATACCCTCAGTAAGGGTTGTAGAACTGAGTTGGAAATGTGGCAAAATTCCATTCTAATTGTTTTCTACTAAAATACCTCATTGTGAATAATTTTTTTTTTCTAAAGCAGTTTAAAGGGCTAATTCGTCACTCCATCAAAACATTAGACTCTGAAAGTCCTTGCAAGCACTAAAGTTTTCATCAGCTATATGTGCATTGCAAAGGCATATCATCATCACCACATGCATCTCACAGAATATTTAATGTGGAAGTGACTCACAGCACAGCATAAGGCAATTATATACGTTTATGTGAGAATATCATTGAGTATGGGCTTATGGCAACACACTGAGCCAGGTTCTATTTCTGGAGTAAGACAACACGTAACATGAGTACAAGTGGTGGAATCTGGCCCAGCATGGTGCCATGAGTCAATCCTGTATCATTAAATGTTCTTTAGGGGGGATATAGGCTTTAAGGCAACACAATGGGCTAAAGTCTGTCACCCTTCCTCTTGTTGGGTACTACCTTAGTCTGCAAGTAGTCTTAAGTCTGTCCCTCACTGTATTGACATAAATGCATACTGTATGGTGTTTCTGTGTAAATGCATATCTTCTCTTAATCTTGCCTTATGTTGTGCTATAAATTGTTTAATGTATTCTGTGAGATGGATGTAGTTCATGACTCCGTGTGCCCCCCTCCAAAACACTTTATGTTCCAGGGCCAGTTATCTCAGTGAAGGTGCATCACCATAAACTAAAGTAATGCAACATTAGTCTAGGTCAGCAAAACAAACGAGGAGTCCTGTGGCACTTTAACTAATAAATTTATTTATTGCATGAGCTTTCATGGAAGAAAATCCCACTTCATCAGACACTTTGAAGATGGAGTAAGTGACAAAGTGGGATTTTTCTCCCATGAAAGCTCATGCAATAAATAAATTTGTTAGTCTGTAAGTGCCACAAGACTCCTTTTTTGTTTGAGAGTAATACAGTGAAGTCAGTGTGAGTAGAGTAATACAGTGAAGTCATGTGAGACCTTAGAATTGTAGTCCTGCTAAAGCATAATGAGTTAGAGCCAAATGCTATTATGACTCAGTCAGTAACATATATGTTCCGTAATTTTGTTCTTTATGAGACAAAATGGAAAATAACGTGGTGAGACCATGTGTAGACTAAAGTGACAAGGTGGTATACCCTGTCCTTATGCTCTTTAGCAGACTATGCTCTCAGTATTACTTACAAAGAAAGAAAGAAAGTGATGTTGCCTACATTCCCTGACTCTGTGATCATGACATTGGTAGGAAACAGGGCCAATGTTATACAAAATAGATGCCAAAGTACAGGTGCCCCTGGCAGCCATCTTCACAGAAGCCTCACCTCCATGCTTTCACACAAGTTCTGCCTTGCTGGCTCCTCCTGAAACAATCTTTTCCCAGTGCCAACAAGGGTGAGGGTCCTGCCACAAAACACAGCGGTTAGTACAGCTGCCTCAGAAGCCAGTGTTTGTTTGTGCAGAATAGATGCCAAAGTTCATTTCAATAGGTGCTACTAAGAGTTCATTACTTTTGAAAATTAGGGCACATTTTTAAATGTCTAAATCTGAAGTAGGAGCTTGGATTTAAGAATTCATTTTAAAATGTGGGTTATAGCTTCTGTCTTATTTGGAAGTTAAATTGTGTAGTGTAGCGTAATAGTGTAGCACCATATAATGTACAATAGATGTTGTACTGTATTATTTTTACTTCAGAATGTTAACTGTAATATAAAGTTAATATGGGATCACAGAAGAAATACAGCAAGAAATACAGAGTCCTGTGGCACCTTAAGCTATGCCTACACTACAGGGCATAATTAAGTCAACTTAATAAGGTCTACTTAAAGTCGACTTTAAGTAGACCTTACTAAGTCGACTTAGTGAGGCCACATAGCATTCAGCCGACTTAATGGGTCCCCTGGCTTAAGTCGAATTTATAAAGTCTACTTAAATGGCCCCTCTGCACTGAGTCGACTTTAATGGGCACATTGTGTTAAGTCGACTTAATAAATTCGACTTAAGGAAGCCCTTAAGTCAACTTAATTAACTCCAGATTTGTCCAGGACTTTGCTTAAGTTGACTTAAGCCTCCTTAAGTCAACTTTAGCCCATAGTGTTGAAGACTAACAGATTTCTTCAGGCATAAGCTTCCGTGTGCTCGAACCCACTTCATCAGATGCATGAAGTGGAAACTACAGTTGAGAGGTATATATGCATGTGCCAGGATGGAGGAAACTGCAGAGCTGGAGCTGATTTGCAAACTTTATGCAGTCAGACTGGGTCTGAACAGGGACTTGGAATAGTTACCAGATTGCAAAAAGTAATTGTCCCTGTTCATGTATTCTTTCCCTCTAATCAACTGGTGTGAATGGGCTCCATCTGCCTAAATGAATTGACTTTGCTAATGCTTGCCTTTCTCCATCCTGGCATGTGTATATATATTTCTAAACTGTATTTTCCTCTTCATGCATCTGATGGAGTGGGTTGGAGCCCACGAAAGCTTATGCCCAAAGAAATCTATTAGTCTTTAAGGTGCCACAGGACTCTCATTGTTTTTGCTCTACACAGACTAACACGGCTACCCCTCTAGAAGAGATACAGTGTAAGTGAATAGAAAGGTTGTTGTATGTCTAAACATAGAAATAAAAAGAAAGACATTTGCATAATTCACTTTGTTTAAAGAATATGTATGTGAGGGTCATATTTAAATGTGATGCTCTAGCTGCAATTAAAGTAAAATAAGGCCATTTTTACTTCTCTACTCTTTACTTAAGTAGCCTAAAGGCACGGGGAGGGGGGTCTCAATTTGTAACTGAAGAACAGCAGTCTTAGAAATTTGTATCTTAGAAACTAGTATGTTGTTTTAAACAGCTTAACTAATCTGATCACTGGTTTTTGTCTTTTGTATTCTGTACTGAATGACACATTAAATTCAGCTGGAATCTCTGTGGATATAATGAAATATAAAATATTTTTTAAATATTATAAAAGCTTCATAGTCAGTGAAAATCATCAGCAAGGGTCGGGACTAAATTTCCTGATATAATGTGATCATTTAGAGGTGCTTCCTGTTTACAAGGTACTAGTGATAGCCTGAGAGACTGTGCTTGGATGCCAAAGGTTGAGACATATACTAGTGTAGAATATTAGTATAATGATTTGAGTCTGTGTCTTCAGTGCAAAAGAAAAAAAACTTTTACTATCCAGAAAGAGCCATCTCCATGTAAAATGCAAGTAGAGACGATGTGCAGTTAGTTTTTATAATGGTGTTGCTAGTCAAGATAAAGCAAATATCCTTCTCCCCATCCCCCATGGACTAGCTATATCCAAGTAAAGGTTATAATGTAAAGGTTATAGTACCTTAGCTCTCTCTATGATGACTCCTATTGACAACATCTCTACTTCTGTGTGAAAATACACTTTTGCAGTGAAGACATAGACTTATTATTTCAAAAATTCATATTTTAAATAAGAGGGGGAAAGTTTACTAAAAATACTGAAAAGTGTTTAAAAATCATTTAAAATGTTTTCGTCCTTTTTTCCATTCTATGCTCTCTCTCCTCATCTCCTCCCCACAGGTAAATAAAACTTCTTCCCAGAGTTGTTGCAATATATTTTATTTATATGTTCTTTCAACACATTTATTTATATGTTCTTTGACAGGAAGTGACAGGAATTTTTGCAGTGTAAACTATCTGCATAAATACAGATGCAAGGGAAAGAATTCATGATAGTGTAAATAAACAATCAGTTTATACTGATTGCTTTTTCACATCATGCATGTAATGTTTTAGTTGCTTGTGAACTGATTCACGTAGAAGAAATTGCAAAACATAAATTGCATTTATAAACAAAAGTTTGCAAGTGGAAAGTAAATCCATGGATTAAAATTTATGCCATTTTAAACAATTATAGTCCTATTTTTAGTCAAAAGAATATACTACACAGAATATCCAGGAATGTCTCTGAAAATTGTATAAGATTTCATAGTGCTTGTTTTCTTTAGACTTCTTTTAAGAGTTTCATAACATTATTATGTTCATCAAAGTTTTCTATATTTTGGTTTTGACGTATAATATTTCATCTTTTGGTTTGCCTCAGGGAGAGTTTGTTTCCTGTCTCTTGTCACTGTTACGACAAATGACAGACAGACATTACCAGCAACTTCTTGATAGCTTCAACACAAAGGATGAGCTGAGAGTAAGTAACATGTTTTCAGTTTTATGCCTTTAAATGTTCTTTCCTCCTCCTCCTCTGCTTCTGTTCAGGAACTCCTCTGTCTCAGTTATAGGGTGTGCTGATGTGCAAATATAGTCTGCTTCTCAAACACTCTGCTGACAGCTAATTGCTACCTAAGCTTTTTCATTCATGTCTCCTCAGGGAATTCTTATGCCTGTGGGCAGGATTTTGTTGTTTCTGTACTTGGAACTCATAGGAAATCGGAAAATAAAATTAGAGAATTGCTTTATAGCCTTCTCCTCATTCTCTAACCTTACCAGACAGAACAAACTAATCACAGTGCAGGTAACAAATATGAAAGGCTTCTATGCAGAGACACAAAACTCAGCCACAGTTAACTGATATGACATGCTGCAAGAAAACACACTAGTGCTAGAATCAGAAAGAACAGACCTTTACATGCAGCTCATGAAACTCTGTAGATCTCTGAAGCTGTTCACCAAAAGCTTTAAAATGCCAGGACCCTCCACAGTGAGTAGATATTATTCTAACAATCTTCCCGTACCACTGCTGCTGATGTCACTCATGTGGACAGAGATGTTATCATGTTCATTATGTTTACATTATTTTAATATAAGCTATTATACTATTGGTAGCAGGTCTGAACTATTTCTGTTTTTACTTTTGATAAGGGAGAACAACCATTACAGTTTCTAGTCTCTTCAAATACAATGGAAGTTTCTTTGGAGATACTAGTTTATGTGCAGAAGTTAGTATTCACGCTTCTTGTAGCACAGCCTGTGTAAGCTGTGTGGCTGAGTGAAGACAGAATTTCTGTGGTGTCACTTTTGCCTAATCCAGCGGTTCTCAACCACAGTGTCAGGACACATTAGTGTGGCTCCACATAGCGGCAAATATGCCGCAGAGAGTTGGAGAGATGGCTGGATTTGGCCTGAGAGAAGTGGACTGGTGTGTTTCATAGAGTTGTACCATGCCATCAAGTGTGTCGCGACCCACAAAAGGTTGAGGACCACTGGCCTAATTCATCCCAGCCTGTGGAATGGATGAGAAACTCCAACCCCCATAAATAGGGGCTTCTGCCTATTGAATCCATGCTACTGTGGACTCATTTACCCACACCCCCAAAACACCTCCATTTCAGAACTGTGGAACTGCTTTGGAGCCCAGATTTTCTGCATGCGGTGAGTGAGGAGTACTTTTACATAGCCACTCTTCAGTCACTAGAGCCTTTGGGGTATACTTGTGGGCCTCTTTATTGAATTTCATTCTGCTTACCTCAGACAATTTCACCCATTTGTCCAAGTCATTTTGAATTGTGATCCTATCCTCCAAAGCACCCGTAACCCCTCCCAGCTTGGTATCATCGGCAAACTTTATAAGCATACTCTCTGTGCCATCATCTAAATCATTGATAAAATATTGAACAGGACCAGGCCCAGAACCAATCCCTATGGTATCCTGTTGTGATTATGCCTTTCCAGCATGACTGTGAACCATTGATAACTACTGTCTGGGAGCAGTTATCCAACCAGTTTTTCATCTGTCTTATAGTAGCTCCATCCAGGCTGTACTTCCCTAGTTTGTTAATGAGAAGGTGATGTGAGACCATATCTAAAGCCTTCCTAAAGCCTAGATTCAACACATCTACTGCTTTCTCTCTGTCTGCAAGGCTTGTACAGCATCATAGAAAACTATCAGATTGGTTTGACACGATTTCTTCTTGACAAATCCATGCTGACTATAACTTAGCACCTTATTTCTTCCAGATGCTTGTTAATGGATTCCTTAATTATTTGCTCCATTATTTTTCCTGGTATAGACGTTAAACTGACTGGTCTATAATTCCCTGGGTTGTCCTTATTTCCCTTTTTATAGATGGGCACTGTATTTGCTCTTTTCCAGTCCTGAAACCCAATACACCCCATTCCTGTTAAAAGTATTGGCCATTAGTGGTAAACTCCTATGCTTTATGTCTCTCTGACTGTTTTGGGGCTGTTTATAAGGGAGTGTCGATACAGTCCAAAATGAAGTCAAAGTTTATTAAACTTTATTTTGTTCATACTCAGAGATGTCTGAATGAAGTTTTGCTGTTCCAAGCTATATTTGTAACACAGATCAGATGACATGTAGAGTCATCTCTAACATGCCTTAGTGCTGAAAAAATGCACTTTTTTTTAATACTGAGGTTTTTTATGACCAGTAACCTATATTAACGTTTCTTGTTTTAATACAACTTTTCACCTACTGGAGTGGCTGCAGTTAGTCCAAGGTAGTAATTAATGAATGTTGCAAAGAGTTTGGTATTTATGTTGGGTATGAATTTTGATAGTTTATATTCCTGTTTCTTGATTTTTTCTAACTCTGTGTCATACTGATTCCAGTGAGGATTTAATTTTTGGAGTTTATTACCACAGGTTTGAATCTGCATGAAAGATGGAAATGGATAGTTCAAAAGGACTTACTGGCAAAATGTTTATTCATACTTTATGCTTCTGTAATATGAAGATAAAGATTTCTAGGGTTAGTGCTTGGGTGATGCTTAGTTTTTGATCTGAAACATGTTTGTATTCCGAGCCATTCCAGCAGCACCCCTTCTGGCGTCCCCTTTTTTATATAGAGACATTTAGAAAGCAGCCATAGTCAATTATGTCAGTCCTCAAAGTGAACAGGTCCCAGGAACTGAGCTCCAGCATCTTTTATTCCCCCAGAGACATGTCCTGTTTCCATCAAAGTCAATGTGAACTCTGCTACTGATTTCACTGAGAATATGTTCAGTACACATGAGCAACACACCTGCACTTCTGAATTTGAAATAACCCAAGTTACTTAAAGTTTTAAATGAATATGACAAGTGCAACACAAGAATTTTGTAACTCAAAGAAAAAAAGAACAGGAGTCAATATTGTGTGAATCTTCACTCTCTCTCGCTTTACATGTTACTAATTTTGTTTGACTTAGGCGTGCTTTGGGCCAACACTCACATTAAATTACACTATGCCACTTACTTTTGTATTCTTGTGTTTCTGTTTTATTTTCATCATTGAATTTTCGTGATCTGCTGTTTATAGCATTTTAAAAAGAGACACCACCAACATGAAATCGAGTTTGAAGAAGTAACAGCACCTATCACCTGATGACATTTCTCTGCTATGGTGATGAAGACATACAGTCACAGTGATTTATTTTGTGGGGAGTGGGGAACTTGGCCAAGACATCTTTGTTAATAGACATTATGGGATTGCTTTGTGGTACCAACTCATTGGAACTTTAGCCAGATATTGAGCAGTTGGCTCTTCTAAGGTAATTTGGAAACCTAGTGGGCTTGGGACTTATAAATAGTTTACGTAAATATATTCCAGACGTTGTATTGCTCTCACGCCATTTGCTGTGTTTTTGCTGGCCATATGAACACTTGTACTATGAACATTACTACTATTGAAGTGAGTTAGGAATTTTATTTTTAATAGTAATTTGGCTTAAAATGTTCACCCAACTTTATTTATAAAGACTCTCTCTACAGTACATTCATTGCTTTATGACATCCTAGATAACTTAAAGGAAACCATCAATTTAAAAGTAACATACATATCTAATCTTTTTTAATCTCATAATTCATATCTCAAGTAATACTTCATATAGATGTAACTGAAAAAGATGTGTATACACACAATATTTCCTACATTTATTTAGTTTAGCTTGTGTTCCTAACAGTGCTTTTAATATAGTTGCTGTTTCATTTCAGTCAGTGCTCCAAGCTCTTTATGTGGTTCTTTCATATTGCAATAGGGAAAAGAAAAAATGTATCATTAAAGAAAATGAGGCTGTAAAATGACAAAAAAAAAAGATGACAAATGATTCAGGGACAGGAATACAGAATTTAAAGCTCCCATTTAACTCAGTTTTTGAAAATGACTCAATTGAAATTGTCAGCATCACTTTTGAATATATAGAAGTAAGATTGTATACATCTTTTTGTTTACCTTTCTGTATAGTTTTATAATAGCAGACCCACTACTTTCTTTCTCTTTTGCAAGGGCAGGGAGACTGGACTTCAGTAAAGACAAACACTATATAACTCCAAAAGATGTTTTATAGTAATGCATATGGGCACCAGTCAGGGTCAGAACACTATTATGGAAGGACAGGCCCTACCCCAAGGACCTCAAATACCATTTAAGAAAAGATCAAGCACAATGGTAATTTGTAGGCTTTAGATCTAACCTGCTTGCTTGAACATATACTTTTTCTCATATTATTTAAATATAGATTTAAGTTTCCTTATATGTATAAACATTCATTTTATGATAGCAAAATCATAAATTCACATATAATTAGCAATGCTGGAACACAAGAACCTGCAGGCCACATCCTGCATAAAAGCTAAGCATGCATGTGTTTAGAACCTCTTGGCTCAAAGAGAAAACAGGAAGCTAATGGATGCAGTTATGAGTTTAGTACCTCAAGTAGTCAGGAGGTATCAAAATAGGGTGGCTGCTCAGATTATGCCCAGACAAATTTCACAACTCCACCACAAAACCCATCAAAAGGGCCAAAAATAACAAAGTGTAAAGAACATACTGTCTAGAACCATCTGGAAAGGAAGCAGGTATATCAGTAATTCATCATTAACACACACAAACTAGCCAGTCTATAGGAGACACCTACCCCGAGAATCTGGGGGTGAAGGAGCTAAGTTTAGACTTAGAAGGAGGACTCATTGTTCACTATGAAAAAGGAAAGCTGTGATGCCAGGACGCGTTCACCAACTACTATTATTTTTTTGAGCTGCTTATTTTCTTTCCTTTAAGATACTTAAGTTTTATCAGTAGTCTCAGTTTTACTCAACTTTATAGCTCTTTAACTACAACTCTACCTCCACCCATCCATGTCAGAGTTGAGAGACCAGATATCTCTCTCAACTGGGTCAGCAGGAAGGGGGCATGGCTATATTAATCCAAGGCATTCAATTAAAAAAATAGAATATATATTGTCAATATTACTCTAATTCAAATAATTATGCATTGTATTATTTATTTATCCATGGAATTTGATTTGTCCATTTATTCATTTGGTTTTAATCACTTTTCTATCATTTTATGTTATCTTAATAAAATCTCTAAAATATACCTATTTGGTCATTGGTGTGAATTTCCTGTCATGCAGCACAGGAATCCTTGTGAAAACCTCTATTGCTTGATTCAGGGACTAGGGCCTTGTTGACTTCGGATCAAATCAATTGGCAAGCCTACAACCCTGTCCAAATTATTAAACAACCAGAAATGAGGCAGCAACTTACAAGAACTAGGGGGGAGTGGGAAGGGGGTGGAGGAAGAGGAATAGGAGACAGCCATGTGAGCATTAAGAAAAGGTATTTTTATCCGCATTTAGAAGGCTTTTGGTTAGTTTTCTTTATAATTAAAATACAGCTAGTCCTCACTTAGTGACCTACTTGTTTAGTGACCCCTCAGAGTTATGACCGGCTCTCTGATGAGTTGGTATTATGGCGATGTATGAGAACTCGCATCAACTCTCTCAGATTACCTATATTTACAGTACACTATGCAAACTAAGTTCAGTACATTAGAGCTTAAAACATTTAAAATATATATTAAAAATGTTATAAATGATGCAAAGGTGACATTAAAACTATCTACCGATGGTTGAAAAACCCACTACCAGTAAAGTACATTATGCCTGAAATACCGGTAAGGGCTGCTCCTCGTTTAGTGACCAATTCATTTATCAACCGGGTTTCAGGAACGGAACCCGGTCACTAAGTGAGGACTACCTGTATAGAAATAGTAGATAAATATCGGGAGTTCCCACTGGCCAACTACGTAGCCTTTCTCACTTCAGAACATGGACAAAATGGCATATTAGTTATATAGGAGAGATTTGAGGGAGAACAGGATAGTAATTTTACAGCATACCTGCTCTGTCCACTTCATGCAGGGAGTGAAAGGACTGGAGTGGCATAAAGGAGTCAGAAGTCCCAATTGCAGCCTGGGGAGGATTTTCCCCAGCATAAGCACTGTGAAAGATAGCCCTCAGTCTGCCTTCCAAGTACACCATCGTAAGTCTCAGCTCGGAGACCAGGACTGGGAGGAGAAGTGACATGTTAGGGCCTGATTTATAGTCTGAAGCATTGCAACCCATAGGACAGTCATGCTTTAGCCCTTAGAGCAACCCAGGGCTGGAATGGTTCAAAAGTGATTTAAAGTCAGCTTAGCCCACAGATGCCGGAGCTAGGGCTGCTGCTGTCTCCCTTGGCTTGAAAAGATTTCTATCATACGTGGGGTTCAATGGCTCTCAGCAACCCCACTGTGCAGATTGTTCCAGCAGCCTTGGTTTTGCCCCCTTAGCTTGTGGGCTGTGAGTTCTGTGCTGTACCTCCCCAGTTCAGGGAGGCTTTTTCCATGCATGAAAGATTGTATGGAAGAACGTTCAAAAGCACTTGTAGAAGAAGTTAAGAAACCACCTTCACTGTTTCAAAAGG
Organism: Podocnemis expansa; assembly: GCA_007922195.1. NCBI lineage: Eukaryota > Metazoa > Chordata > Testudines > Podocnemididae > Podocnemis > Podocnemis expansa. Next base: position 21,373,015 of record ML682013.1, read on the forward strand.
GTGTGCCTTATATTGAACCACAATATACAAATGTTCTCCATTTGTTGGCACAAAAGAATATTGCTGCAGGAAGAAATAGCACAAAATGTGACATTGTGCAGTGGCTTGAGTCTGGCACTAAAATATAGAAGAGTTTATATAAATTACAGTTAGGCTCATTAAGAGACAGTGTTTGGTTGCCTGGAGTACAGAAAAAGAAGAAACTACTCCCATGCTGCCAATTAAGATCTGAGGTATATGAAACATTAATTATAACTATACTCCCATCAACCAAACGTTACTGCAGTTATACTGCCAGCTGCAATGCTTTTTAAATGTTAAAATCTGTTCCTGAATCATTATGATGTGTTCACTGGGGCTGATAAAGCTGTGCAAAACAAAAGCTTATAGAAAAGCAAATGTAGTTGGAATTCTACGATTCTGAAACTGATTTGTAGTGAATAGTATCTGTTAGCAGTGCCTCGTGAGGGTTTTCGAATAAAGGACCATGAAACAAAAATGAGCAATTCCATCATATAGTTCTATCTCAGGTCTCCAGGAGGCATAATTCTGATAAAATGTACTAGAGAATTTAGTTTAAAGGGATTGTAGAATTAAACTGTTTGACACTGAGTACTTTGAGTGTAGTGCTGACATATGAGTGGAATTTCTAGCAAACTAGTGTCCTGGACAATAAAAATCCCCCAGTAGCTGAGTCACGCGCGTGTGTGTACACTTCTTTTGCCCACAAAACTGTAATGGATCCATAGGTAAATATGTTACCGAAAAACAAAAAGTAAGACCCCAAACATTGATTTGTAAGAAATAAAATAAAATAAAAATGATCTATAGATTCATTTATTCTCTTGAAAACATTGCAATCTATCAGAAAATATTACAAAAGTTTGTTAAGGAAAATGTTTCTCTCCTCCTATCTCTTACCTTGTTTTACCTTTCTCCCCTTTGAGCTTTAAATTATTCTGGGGGGGGGGGTGTTTCAAAAAATGCATTTAAGATACATAGTAATTGAGGTTATTTGGAAATTTGCAGCTTTGATTTACATGTAAATAGATTACAGCTGCAAATTTCCAAATAGCTTTTTGGTTTAATCTAATTTGGCATTGGGTTCTTAAACAGTTTTCCAGTATTTTTTGTTCTTTCTGTTAAAATTCAATAAGTTAGAAAATAATTACTCTGGTTCAGTTTATCCACATTTTAATCTAGGTATCTAAATGTATTGTTATTTCAAGAGCTCTTGAGATGCAAGGTTTGTGTCTTTTTGTTTGTTGGTTGATTTTTGTTTTAGGGTAATGGCTTGTTGTTTTTTCCTATCAACTTAGGGCAGGTCTACACTGCCTGCTGTTTTTTGGTGGCAATTGAAGTTAACTAAAATAACTTGCATATCTCCTTCTGATTTCCCTATGCCTAGAACATCAACCATAGTGAGTCGAAGGAGAGCTCTCCTTTTGACTCAGTGCTGCACTGCTTCCTGAGGTAGTCTTCAGGGATCAACTTTCCAACTCTTCACAGACCTGATCAGTCAATCTGGAAGGTTGTTGTGATGCCAGTGCTTTTACTACCATCAGTGAAAGACTACCCCTTCAAACACATTTAGAGAGAGAACTGCATTGTACAGATTTAGACCAGAACTGGGGTGATAAATTAAGAAAGTATCTAGATTATCTTTTTATGACTATTAGGTGTGACTCAGGGTTGGGTTTTTTTTGTTTGTTCAGTTTTGTATGCTGCCTGATTGATAGCATACAACTAAATCAAAGAAGGTTATAAAGAGACCATTACAGAAGCTGGTAAGAAAGTAAAAACACTGAAAGAGATAAGTCAGTCTCTCATACACAGCTTCAAATGATTTAAGATAACAGTGGTTGGGCCGTCAGTTGCTGGGAACATTCAGCTAGCTGACTCCATCTGTCTTTATTCTTCTGAGGTCTAAGTGTGGCATCAGGAGACCTATTTTCTAAAAGACTCTAGAAAAGAGAGTGATATTGTGGGTGATCTGAGAGACTGGTCAGGATGTATCCATGAAAAAGGCTGCCAGTCTGAGAGACAGACTGAGGGAGAAGGCGGCAAGCAAAGCAGGCTGTTTCTCCCAACTTAAAGACAGGGAATAAGTCAGACCGCCTGATCTTTCTAGTTATGCAGACAGGCCAAACTAAAAGAGGAGAATGTGCATCCATGTCTCTGTTATTGTAAATATACTTTCCTAAGCATTGTGTATCTTCTCGGCAAAATAAATCTGGATTTGTTCTGAAAACGCTGTTTCTGTTTCACTGCAAACATATGCTATCACAGGCTTCCAAAGAGAAACCATGACAGGACCCAGTTGAACTTGATGAATTAGACATGATTGGCAGGGCCATAACTATGGTGGGGAAAAAGGGGCAAGGCCCTGGGTGAATAGTTTTATGGGGTGCCAAAACCAGACTCACACAGAGAGGTCCTGCAGGAAAGAGGTGGAGAGTACTGTGCTCTGTTCCTCTGCAGACAGGAGCTTGTGGTAGCCTGCAGGTTAGGTATTCCCCTGCCAGGACAGCTTATGTTACTTAGTGATTTGCACTTCTCAAAGCATCTGACAAAGTGGGATTTTCTCCCACGAAAGCTCATGCGAAAAATAAATCTGTTAAGTCTTTAAGTGCCACAAGACTCCTTGGGTTTTTTTGCTGGACTAGACTAACACAGCTATCCATTTGGAAATTGTACCTCTTGGCCACTCTCAAGTCTCTTAGAGCTCCTGATATTGTGTAAGCTTCCCAGGGGGCATGCAAATTGCAAAGGATAAGTGTCAGACTCTGCTTTCAGCTCAGCCCCCCCCCCCCAGGCTTGCTGAGATACAGAGTAGCTCCTCTCTCTATTCCAGGGGAAGAGAGGAGGGCAATTTGAATCCCTCTCCAGGCAGGTAGCCTGTGCACATGGCAGAAAAAGCGAGGAGTCTTGTGGCACTTAAAGACTAACAGATTTATTTATCACATGAGCTTTCGTGGGAGAAAATCCCACTTTGTCAGATGCTGGCTCTGACTCAGTTTTGCTTCCCTGCCCACCAGCAAAGGGGTAAGTACAAGGTACCAGGGCTCCAGGGAGGGAAAAGGAAGCTAGGGGGCGAGGCAGGTGGCAGGCCACCCAGGGGGCCCCAGGACCAGTGTGAAGCCCCAGGAACAAATCAGAGCCAGGGCAAGGAGGGAGGGGCTGGCAGGGAGACAGTTTGGGGTGAGAATCTGAGTGATAGTGGGGGCAGGTGAGTGAGTGAGACCCGGATGGGAGAATAGCTGCCCAGCTGCAGTGGTGTGGGCCACAAGATGGGGAAGTGGGTGGCTTTGGGGCAGTAGGAGGGGGTGGGGGAACAGGTGGTTTAGAGGAAATGGGGGTGGCCAGGTGGTTTAGGTGAAATACGAGGTGGACAGTTTTCTGCTGGGCTGGGGGGGGGGGTTGCTAGGAGGGCCTGGGTGGGGCAATAGCTGTTCAGGGTGATTTTGAGCCAGGTAGGGCACTGAGTTGTGGGGTGGTTTGGGGGGCAATAGCAGGGGACTGTTTTGGGCCAGGTTGGGCGACAGCAGGGGGGGAAAATGTTACTCCAGGCTCCCTGTAATAGCTGGGAGCAGAGGCTGGTAGTGGCTTTTTGAGTTGAGGGGGTGGGGAGGGCTGGAGCTGCTTTGGTTGTGTGAAGCTCTCTGGGAGAGGCTGGGCTGCAGGTTGCTGGCTGTACCATGGATGGGCTGGAAAGGTGAGAAGCAAGTGCCAGACTCCCTGTGGTGGGTCTCTGGAGTGTTTGAAATAACTCACGTTTCCAGCAGAACTTTCATAAGAATAATTTTAAAAAATTACTTGTTTATAAAAATAAATACTATGCAATATAAGCCCCCCTGGAAGATGATATGATGCGAAAAGAGATAGGACTGGGGGAAGATGCTATTGAGAGGGTGGGGGAGGAGGATAAAGAGGGCAAGTGCATGGGGGGGGGTGTAGGAGATGAATGATGGGTTGCTGGTGGGTGGGGTGGTTGGAGAAGTGAGTGATGGATGAGAAATGGGATGAAGCAATGGCAGCTGGTACCTGGAGGAGACAAGGAGGGATGGCATGGCTGGCTATAGTCATAGTCACTTATAAAGAGTCTTTCAAAAGGCATCAATTTCTTTAAGTGACTGATCTTCCTCTGTGGCTGGCCTATGGATTTGAGCAATGGGGACACATCCTGCCATTGATAGGTAGCAGGGCAGATCCTTCTGTTTTTGCTACCAATAGGCCCTGGCACCTAATGTTCACAGCCTGCTATAATCCAAAGGGGTAGCTGCATTAGTCTAGTTCAGTAAAACAAACAAACAAGGAGTCCTGTGGCACTTAAAGACTAACAACTTTATTTTTTGGATGAGCTTTCATGGGAGAAAATCCCACTTCCTAGAATCCTTCCTTCTGAGCCACTACCCCGTTTCCTTAAACACCAAGACCCTTGTGTATGTGCATGCAGGTAGGAGGCTGATGTTAACAAAACTTGGTGGTTCTTTTCTCTGCTATGTTATGTTTCACATAAGAATAAAGAACTGCTTTGTTAGATGAGTCTGCAGCTAGTCTCCTGCAGTGGTCAGGCAGGATGCTTTAAAAGCTTTCTTGATAAGACTGCTTAACATACGCGTTACTGTAGCTGTCATATTTTAGGGGAACTGACCGGCTGCAGAGAGAGGTGATGAGTTACTGAACCTTTCACTTGTGGCTAGTTCAGATCCAGCTTAGATTAATAATAATTAATAATGGTTGAAGATTATGAAAGTGCTGTATGGTGGTGGTATGTGAAAAGAATTTTTAGTCTTAATCCATTTCCTGATGGACAGACTTTTACAGCACCAGGACATAAATTAAGAGCAGAGAGAGCACTGGATGAATCGACCGTGGAGACTGAAATACTAAAGTTTGAGATCAAAAGGGGTAGCTGTGTTAGTCTGTTGCAGAGAAACACAGTCCTGCGGCACTTTTAAAGACTAACAGATTTATTTATCGCATGCGCTTTTGTGGGAGAAAATCCCACTTTGTCAGACACGCTGAAAATGAAGCAGCTGACGAAATGGGATTTTCTCCCCAAAAAGCTCATGCAATAAATCTTTAAAAGTGCCACAGGACTCTATTTGTTTCTCTAAAGTTTGAGAGTTTGCATATCTGTGTTTTACTGCAAGCAGTAAATGCAGTTTTGTGTTTGTTTGTCTCAATTGTTTCTGCTTATGCATTATGTTCAATTGCATATCACATATCACTGAGTTGCATTGTATTCAATTGTATATCACATTTTATTTAATCATCACATTGTTAATCCCAATACTGCTTGTGTTATGTAGTGTTTGCTAGTCTATGACAATAATTAATATGGACATAAATGTGATATAAAATTATAAATATTTTTATGGAGTGATAACCAATGCATATGGTACTGAGAAGTGGTTGCAAATGCCTACCTGTGCTGGGGCCTGCACATGCATAAAGGGGGCATGGACAATACAGGAAAGTGGTGCAGAGATTAGGTGCGTTCTGGGGCCAATCAAATTATACTTTAACCACTGGGTATGCTCCATTCCTTTGCTGCCACCCCAGATGGGCCCACTGGTGGGGGTTGGGAGGAGGCCTAGCAGTTGGGGAGGGGCACTGGTGGGGAGGCCCCCCCAGTGGCAGCAGGGGACAGATTAGGCTCTGTGCTGACAGTCGGCGGTGACTAGGGATGGATTATGGCTCCACACCACCATCTGGCAGCAGCGCAGTGTTGGATCAGGTCCTGGGCCGAACTGGGCCCTGGGTGACAAAAAGTCTAGTTACAGCCCTGATGATTGGCATCAGGAACCATAACCCAGGTCCTGGTCTGAGAGTGGGTGAATTGCATAGAGATAACAGGCAAAGGCCTGTCTCCTGTGAGGGACATTCAGAAAGACCTCAACCATATCCCTGTACCATAAACACAGGGATTTTTTTTCAGCACTTGCTGAAAATACAAAATCTTGTCTGTGGAATCTGCTTCTAGGTTGCTGGGTACTCTCATCTTGAATGTCATCCTACTAGGCTATCCCCTCTGCAGTGCTTCTCTCAGGATCACCTCAGCATCTGTCAATGTCCATCGCTTACAGTTCAGTAAATAATGTTGCTTAAAGGATATACCCGAGCTCTTAAAACTATTGGATATTCCCAGTTTATGTCAGCACCAAATCTATATTTGGGTATAATTCAATGCAGCCAAAATAGGCAGAATCAAATACTAGCATATCAAGGTCGCATACTATATTGATTCTGTTCAGCTAATTATATACCTCCTTTCACATTTTTTCATGATGTGATGCTCACTTTGCTTACTAGAAAAATACTGATAAACAAAGTGAGTATGGATCATTGTAAACAATGTCCTATCCAGGAGCTTTTTCTTTACAAAGATTTGAAAGACCTCTATAAGGTAAGAACATATGATTAATTTTGTCATTTCTCTCATCTCACTGTATTAAATGATTCCAGAGATGATAATACTAAGCTTTTAAATGATGCTAAAATAGCAGGGGTTAAAGGTCTCAGGCCTAGTGATCTCTATTTCCCAGTTCTACGACTTTGCCCCAGTCTGTTCAGATGTCCTGTTGCATTCAGTGGACCTATGCTTACACATTTTAGGAGAGACTGTGATTGTAATGAAAACTGGACATGATTATGGAGACATTAAGATTTCTCTAATAACCTGGGAAATGTTGCTTTAGCTTGCAAAGTGCTCTTGGGGACACATTTGTGGAAACGTATATAGGGGGAACTTATAGCATCTTTGAGATTCTCTCTTGTGTATGCCAGTATTACACAAATAACATATTAAATCATTTCCCCTGTATTTTAGGAATAGAGAGTTAACAATCTGTTGAAGTTTCCTTGGGAAGCAAATAAAAGTGTGGAAGAAAATACTCCTGGGAACAAGTGTTTGTGGTTCTGCTGTTTTCTGTAACTGTTTTTTATCATGGTTATGCAAATATTTTTAGACTTCATCTTTCTTTTTCTTTTCTTTTCTTTTCTAAGAAAAAAGTAGAGTAAAGTTGCCTCTTTTCCTTCCTTAGGATTTCTTGCTGCAAATCTTTACTGTGTTTCGAATACTCATACGACCTGAGATGTTTCCAAAAGACTGGACTGTGATGCGTTTGGTTGCGAACAAGTAAGACATTTTAAAATACAATATCATTAGTATTTGAGAGAAGTGAATGTACTTAGGTGCTGTGTATAATGTGCAAAATAAGCTTTAAATCATTCCATTTACAATATTTGATTCTATCTGGTATCCCTTGCTGCTGATAACCAAGTTTAATCTGTTCTTTTTAACATGGAGTGTACTTAAACATGTTTATAAAAAGGAGGCTGTTCTTTTCTTTTCCAAGTTGCAAAACACCAATTTATTATTGAACTTCATCTAAATAACTATGTATTAAAATAATAAAGGGGTAATGATTTAGATCTGCTTGTTCCCAGGAGGAAATTGAACTGTTGCAAAACATTTTATAAATTTAGGGTTTGTGAAAAGTGCCCAAATTGATCATGTCAGGTTTGTGAAGAGTGCCCAAATTGGTCATGTCTATTCACAAAACAAGTACAGGTTCAGCAATAGTACTAATACAGGCTTCCATCTGCTGCCCTACCCAGGCACCTCAGTGACTATAACAAAGCCACCTCTCTGCTTATTGAGTTCTTGCACCCACAGAGACTGCCTGGAGCATGCCAGTTTTTCTGATGTGGATATTGATTGCTGGCAGCTGAACTGAAACCACCAAACTAATTTCAGCTAGACCACTGAACAATTAGTCGTTTTGTTTGTAATCCCCAGAGTGACACCTGACAGGTATTAAACAGTTATCATTGTTACTGGTTTTGTTACTTATTTTTATTGTGGCAGTGTCTATACTATATAGACTCCAATTAGTGCTAGGGCCCCATGATAGCGTACAAACTCATTGTAACAAACCCTGTGCATAAGGATGTGATGTGCTCCCCATTGCAATCTGGACAGATGTTGCTGTGTCATCCCAATCCCTCACTCCTGGAGCCTGTTTTACTCTGCTTAGTGTTTGAAATCCCATCCACAACCTCTAGCAAGCAAGTTGCTCACAACTGAGCGAATGAGTGCCTCTAGCCAGCCACTCATGGGATTATACAATACTATGCCCCCAGCCAATATCTCCAGTCCCAGATGCAGCCCTTGCAACTGCCATTTTACAGCATTCAGTGTTGTCCCCTGAACATGCCAAGCTTATGTGTTTGTCAGTTTATCAAAGAAATTGATATACACCCAGCCTTGTCCCTTCAAATGGAATCTCTCTCACACCTTACATCAAATGCATGTGTAACCCATGTGCCTAAATAGGTGCAATCTCTTTTAGGGACCCTTA